>JAJONR010010825.1:0-12256 GCA_029582245.1 Solanum etuberosum | reverse complement strand
TTACACAAAGCTGTCTCATTTACGTCACATATGCTTTTAGTAATTCTTTATAAAATGTTTGTTGGTAGATAAATATTATGTTGTTGATGCTGGTTTCCAAAACACAAAAGGATTTTTAGCTCCATACAAAGGACTACGCTATCATTTGCAAGATTACCGAGGAAGTGAAGAGAGCCTCAAAATGTCAAAGAACTCTTTAATTATAGGTATTAATCTCTGCGCAATGTGATTGAACGGACTTTTGGAGCTTGGAAAAATAGATTTAGAATACTGAAACAAGGCATGAACCATTATGATATTGATACACAAGTGAAAATTGTCATAGCTTGGGCAGTGTTACATAATTATTTGCGAGAATACCAAAGTACTGATGAAATATTTATGGTCTATGAGCATGAAGATATAGTTGCGGATGATATTGACCAACAAATGGCTCAAAGTAACAATATTGGTTCGTCTTCTCGGTCACATGATCGAGAAATTCAAGTTCAACGTGAGGAAATTTTCCGTACTATGTGGGAGGATTATATTAAAGACTAGTACACTACAATTTATGTTCAATTTTTTTTATTAAATTAAAGATAGATGAAACAATTACTTAAGTGGAGAACAAATAGCTTTGTAATAATTTATTATGCGATTTTATAAATTTTTATTTATTTGATAAGATTGAATAAACAATTGGGGCTATTTTAATAGTTTTACAACTTATGGGATTCTTATGTTTATGAGAAAATATACAACACAAAAATTCCATATCGCATGTCCAAACAAAACTTCAATTTCATCTCATAATTCTATACTATGATACCATATCATGATTCCATATTGCATGGCCAAACGGGCCTTAAGTTTCTTTTCTTGCTATGAGTGTAGTCTTCAAGTCAAAGTTTGTAATTTGGGTTCTTCATTTTGCTCATGTGCTCAACTTCCCAGATAGCTGGAAATGCATGTTTTACATTTGAAACAAGTTGCATCGTAGATTAAAGTGTTTGCTTTGTTAATAATAAATTTTAGTGTTACTTTCTTGTTTACATTGAGATCCTTCATTGCTTAAGAATAATTATCTATTGAACATGTGGTCTTTGCTCTTAATATTATTTAGCTACACTACTTGATTGTTTAAAGTGCATCTTTGTTTGATTATTACTATTTTGAGGAAATAGACCCCTACTATTCCTTATTATTTATCTTCCTTGCACGTGACACCAATTCGAGTTCACTTTGGACTCATTTCCTGCATTTTTCGAGTTGAATCCCTCTCGAGTCAGCCCCTGGTCATTGTTCTAAGATGAAAGTTGATATACGGTGCAAGGAAAGTAAAATACAGGTCTCAAAAATGTAAAAACAGGCTGATATACAGCCCGTATACACTGACATACAGGTCGAGGTGCAGTGAATACAAGGCTAAAAATTAAAATACAAGTTGAAGGGGTTGAAGGGGTTGAAGGGGTTGAAGGGGGCTGTATAGACTCGGTATACAGTCTGATATACAAGAAAATGGATCAAAATACAACCCCATATACAAAATATACACTTGCTGTAAACATATTGTTCAGAAGCGAAATTGGGCTGGAAAAAAGCTCAAATAATGCAGCTGGCCCATTTTAGATTTAGGACAGATTGGGCCGAAGCCCAAAAATCTGATTTTTGCTTCTCTTTTATAATCCTCCTTTATTATTATTTGTCTGTTTGTATTAACACTAACCTTTTATTAGATTCGATTTAATTTAATTAAATCCCCAAAAGATGAACTATATTCTTTATGTTACTTTATTTTAATTAAATCTTGTATTTTTCTTTATTATCTTTAGTCAAAACTTTTTATTTATTTAAAATAGTTTACATGCTTTAATTGACCAAATTGGTTTAAATTATTATTTCTAAAATGATTCAAATAAATTCTAATTAATCTAGTTTGTTAAAATTATAATCACTTGTAATTCAATTCAAATGTTTCAATTAAGTTCCTATTTTCTTAAAAAATAAAAATTGTTCTTTTAACTATTTTCTCAAGTTAATCATTATTATTTTTTATATTAAATCATTTTCCTAAAAAATAGTCAAAAAATACTTTGGTCAAGTCGTAGGATAACCGCGTGCTAGTGGGCACTTCAAATACTTTAAAAACCTTTTTGAAGTGTAAATGAGAACCTCTTACCCATTTTTCAAAATTTATAAAGACTTAATCTGTTAGAGTCTTTTTAAATTAAGTTTTCTTAATTTCTTTACAAAATTAAGTGGCGACTCTTTTTCTAAGTATTTCTTAAATTGTTTTATATTTAGAACATTTCAAAAAGTTATTTTTCTAGATGATGGTAAAATCACGACATAACAAAAATGGCGACTCTGCTGGAGAATTGATTAGGTTCTAACCATTAGACTTTATTGATTATTTGACTAATAATTTGATTTTGTGATATTTAATTTATTTGTGCTTTATATGATTAATTTATGATGGTATTAACTATCATTTGCATTCATGGCATTTCCGTCACCACGACATAAATATAGTATATTAAAGAACGGTTTTGCGAAACCACAGCCGATCCTTTTTATACTTAACCATTTTCGGAATGACCGGCAATTTATTGGTACGTCATGCGTCCAATGGTTGTCGTAGTTCCAACCTAAGTTGTCCTCTTGGCCCCGGTCTTTCAAAAGTCACTCTTAGTCAACTAGCGTAGAGCGAAACCAAATCCCTCAATTTAGCGCATTTGAACTAAGATGACCCAACACCCAAGGTGTGTTGGGCTCATTAGAAGCCCATCTTATGTCTATTTGACCCATGGTCAATAATAAGACAATCATGCTTATGTGTTTAATTGAAGGATGTGTATGTCATTTTAAACAAATTCATTATCCACTGGGGGTGGGTGACTTACCTTTTTCTTTTCTTTTTTGAAGAATGGATCTAGTGTACAAACCCCTGAGGACCCGAATGGTGACTCTACCTCACCCTTATCTCCAAGTATGGTGGAAGTTAATGAATAGCGAAGACAAGAAAGAGGTCCAAAAGCATATAGGCTATCTCCCGTCACTGATGGAAATGGAGGCTTGGCCTGATTTGATTGGAACAATGGTGCAATTTTGGAATAGTAAAAACATGGTAATCAGTTTTGGGGATGTAGAAATGACTCTGACTATCGAAGAAGTCCTTTCTAGTTATGGGAGCATAGGCATGTGCAACAAAAGGAAACATAAGCCTGATAGTGATCTCCTTATTCCTCATATATGAGACTTTGACAGAATCAAAAAAGAACTCTCACTTGTCAAAGCCGAATGGATAGACAAGCTTTCCGGACCAAACATTCTACTACAAAAAATTTATCGTCGATTTGGGAGTGCAAGGGCTTTCGAAAGGTTTAAAGAAGAATTTGTTTTGGAGGAAACTTGGAAGAAAGCACGTCATTTTGCTTTTGCGATATGCTTACTTGGGACAATAGTATTCCCTCAAAGCCCAAACTACACTATCCATCCAAGTGTAGTAATGGTCACTCATGCCATTTTTAATGGGGTAGACTACGGGTCGGCAATAAGTACTACACTTTGGCGCCCATGATTCTTGCCGACATTTACAGGGCTTTAGATAAGTGTCAAAGTGGTCAACGTTTCTTTCAAGGATGCAACCTGATACTTCAATGGTGGATGATGAAACACTTTCTTAAAGCCCATGATCCACAGGAACCAGATCCCAAAATTCGAACAAACACACTTTCATTTCACAGTTGGTGGTTACACCTTAACCATTTTCATAGAAAGGGGGGGCCAAAATTCTGATATCCAAGACTTCGGGGATTAAGAGAAGAAAATGTGCAATGGTCAATCGAAAGTATGGTAACAAGAGAAGTCGTGATCCGAGGTGAAGGGATCCCTTTCTTGATATTCACCGGATTGAGAGGGACTCGACCTTATGCACCCGTTCGAGTCCTTAGGCAATTAGGGGGGAAACAAGAGCTTCCCCAAACTGTAGACATGAGAAAATTTGCAACAGATCATGAGAATGGTCGTCTCTTTTTCTGCAAAGATACTTCGAATATGGAAAACTCGAAGGGTGTTGGGTGAGCCAGTGCCAAATAGATTTTGACCTGAATGTTCTAATGAGTACAAAGAATGGTTGAAGAAGAACCTTGCCGGAACCATTGAACCAGGTCCAAATGTCCCTCATCATATCGCAGATGTTGGTGCTAAGCATCAGGTTCGACTCCACCGACTTCAAGAGAAGTATGATAAAAATGAGTTGGCTCATCAGCATCAACATTCAGAGGATGCCAAAGTCATAGCCCAGCTAAAGCAAGAGCTACTAAAAGCAAGGCAGTGCATGTCCGAGTTAGATGATAGCATGGAGCTACAAATCCAGTCCATAGAGAAGGTCGGGTATGAAGAAGGGGATCGACTAGCAAAAGATCATTATAGATACTCCATATGGGAAGAAGTCAGTGCCGCCAAGAGAACTAGACTTGACGAAGGACCGAAGGCAGTTTGAAACGTGTTATCATCCCCTGCGTGGGATTGCTTTTATTTGTACTTTATTTTGTCAATATCAAACGTTTTCGAGTCCTATCAAACATTTTGGGGATAATGAATTGGCTTAAAAGACATACACATCCTTCAATTCATTAGGCCCATCTTTGGCATAAAAAGGTCACAAATCTAGGACGCGATATAAACTGTTTGTATGCTACTTGATATAATTGTTTTGTGTTATAGTATGTTATTTTGTCTAAAGCAGAATTATTCCACTCTTATTTTTTTAGAACACTCTAAGCATATATGAAAATCCACAACAACAAAGTCCGTCCAAATTACTGCTGAAGTGTTGTCTAAGTTTCTCAGAAAATATATGAACCCTTTAAAAATCTTCTAAATTTCCATTTCTCCGTCTCAGAAAAGTTGGCTTGCTAGAATATCTGAAAAATGTGTCAGCACGCCAATTCCGGTCATTGATTTGGTTAGTGGTGAAGAAACTGAAGAATCAGTGTTTGAAAAATTGCCAAGACTGGTTCTCTAACACCCCGTATGCTAGAACTACCAGAAATGCAGAATTTCAGAAGTTGCAAGTGCCACCAACGGTGCCACTTACGGACCGTAGGGTGACCCACGCACCGTAGGTGGGGTCCGTGGATGGCCACCTGTAGCTACTCCCCAGAAAGTCCAAGAAATTTGGCTAAAGGTAGACCCACGCCAGGACCTACGGACCCTAGGTCAGACCATAGTCTGGGGTCCTGGGCCATAGGTCGAACCCCAGATTTCAACTCCCAGAACCCCATCGACGGTTGACCAGCATGGACCATGGGTCAGTCCATGGACCGTCGGTCGTCTGTGGCCCGACAGCTTTTAAGTCAGGGGTCGCTTGGTTTTTTCCCTATGTGTTGACCCCTAAACTGTGTCGTTTAACCACTAAACTATGTAGTTTTGGTCAGTTTAAGCCTAGTAACTTAATTAGAACTTACCCTAGTCAATTCATTCTCCAAAATTTAGCAAACTCAAGAGCAAAAGAGGAGAAAGAGTCGACAAACCCTTTCCAAGAACGCAGCAAGGTTTCATCAGTTCCATCCCCAAAATTGAAAGATTTCTCCGTGGAATTCGTCACCAGGTATGTGGGATTTCACTAGTGGGTTCCTTTCACCCATTAGGTCTCTAGAATTCAGTCATATTCTTGATTCCCTTGATATTATCTAGACCTAGGGTTTCTTAAATATTAGAAATTGTTGGGTTTTAGCTGCTAGAATGATCCAAATCAGATTATTATGTTGTTGCTTCAGTTCTTGCATGAAATTCAGAACCCTAGTTGGGTAGATTCGTTTAGTTCATGAATTACACATGCTAGGTCAGTTATATTCAGATATATATGCCCCAGTTACGAATGTCTCATTATCAGTACATTAATGTTGCATTCTCAGATTTTGCATGTCAGTATTTTGAGCTATCCAGTATTACAGAAATTTAGTCATAATGTGTTAGTTACATAATCAGTTGGGAGTAGACTTAATACCGAATTGGACTTGGGTTCAGCGTACCCGAATAGTCCTAGAACTACGTGCCCCGTAGGATGTAAGTCCCCTCTTTGGGCATCATTTTAGTGATCACGCCAGTCATGCCTTTATACCTCTGACAGGGTATATTGGGTCCTCTCGATGGGGCGTATACATCGGACTCCATATTTAGCTTATGTGGTTTTATGTCGGTTATTAGTAGCTCCCTCATAGTCAGATTCTATTGCATTGACCATGTTATCAGTTACAGTCAGATTTCAGTCTCAGCATGTTATCAACTTGGTCATTGCATTCAGTTAGTTCATGTTCAGTATTATCAGTATAGTACCATGCTTATATCATATCATTGCTCAGATAAATGCTTTGTTCAGTTATGTTATTATTCAGCTTTACTCTATCATGCATGCTCAGTACATTTCAAGTACTGACGCATACTCTGTGCTACATCTTCTCATGATGTCGGTTCAGGTTCTCAACATCCAGATCACGCATAGATCAGTTTCCGATCTTCAGCTCATCCGTATTAGTGGTGAGTCCTCATTCTCCGAGGACAACAAACATGGTTCCTTTGCTTTTAGTCTTAGTTTCAGTTTTTGCTAGATTTAGCTGAGGCATGTCCCAGCACTTCTAGTCAGTTAGAGGCCTATTTTCAGACATAGTTAGAATGAATTTTATATTTGAGTTTGATATTTCAATTGTTGTTAAACTCTCAGATTTTCTATATTTTGATAGATTATGGGTATTCCCCATTATTTCATGTTTTAGCTTCCGCACAGTAGTTTCCTAATTCAGTTTATTAGTATGCTTATGTTATGCCAGCAGGGTTAGCTTGGGGTTACTCATGATTCTAGGTCCCGTGTCCGCATTCTGAGGGTAGCTTGGGGCATCACAAACTTGGTATCAGAGCATTAGGTTTAAGTGTCCTAGGATGTCTGAAAAGCCGCACTAAGTAGAGTCTTTTTCATGTGTATGAAGTGCACCACATCTAATGAGGGGGAAGTTACAAAGTGTTTTAGAAAAGCCTCACTTTCTTGATATTCTCATCGTTATGCATTTCATATCATGCCTCCTCATAGAGCTAACGCAAGGAATGCTAACGCAGCTCCGCCAGTCCCAGATCATGAAGTTTCGAATGCTAAATTTTGGAACGCCATTCAACTTTTGGCTCAGAGTGTGACTAACCAGAACAACCAGCAGGTTCCAGCTCCTGCAAACGCTAATGTTGGGTCAGCTGCAGCTAGAGTTCGAGATTTTTATAGGATGAATCCGCCTGAGTTTTTAAGGTCACAAGTTGGTAAGGACCCACAGAATTTCATTGATGAGGTTAAGAAAATCTTTGGAGTGCTGCAAGTGACTGGTAGTGATAGAGTGGAATTGGCATCCTACCAGCTTAAGGATGCGGCTCACATATGGTTCACTCAGTGGAAAGACAACAGGGGATACTTTGTATTTTGCAACTCCTTATATAGCAGTAAAATTTGATGTTAGTCCAGAAACTCTCTCAGAACCCTTCTCAGTCTCTACTCCAGTCGGTGACCCAGTTATAGCTAGACGGGACAGAAATTGTCCTGTCACAGTCTCCCAGAAAGTCACCTCAGCAGATCTTGTAGAGTTAGAAATAATAGATTTCGATATCATTCTAGGCATGGATTGGCTACATTCATGTTATGCCTCAGTCGATTGTATAACTAGGATCGTTCGTTTTCAGTTTCCAGACGAACCAATCCTTGAATGGAAGGGTAGTATCTTAGCGCCTATGGGTCGATTCATTTCTTACCTTAAGGCAAGAAAGATGATCTCTAATGGTTATCCCTATCATCTAGTTCGGGTTAAGTATTCAAGCTCTGAAACCCCAACTTTTGAGTCAGTTCCAGTAGTTAATGAGTTCCCAGAAGTGTTTCCAGAAGGTCTTCCCGGAGTTCCTCCCGAAAGGGGAATCGACTTTGGAATTGATCTCCTTCCAGATACCCAGCCTATTTCTATTCATCTTTACAGAATGGCTCCAGCTGAGCTTAAGGAATTGAAAGAGCAGTTGAAAGACCTTCTAGATAAGGGCTTCATCAGACCTAGTATTTTGCCATGGGGTGCACTAGTGTTGTTTGTGAAAAAAAAAGATGGTTCTCTCAGGATGTGCATTGACTATCGGCAGTTGAACAAAGTCACAATCAAGAATAAGTATCCCATCCCCAGGATTGATGACTTGTTTGACCAACTTCAGGGTGCTAGTCATTTTTCGAAGATAGACCTCAGATCCGGTTATCATCAGCAAAGAGTTAGAGATAGTGACATTCCGAAAACAACCTTCAAAACTCGGTATGGTCATTATGAATTTGTAGTTATGTCATTTGGACTAACCAATGCTCTTACAACTTTCATGGATTTAATGAACAGGGTATTCAAGCAGTATTTGGACTTGTTCGTTATCGTCTTTATTGATGATATCCTCATTTACTCTAGGTTTGAGGAAGAACATGCGACTCATTTGAGAGTTGTCCTGCAAACTCTCAAAGATTGCCAGTTATTCCCTAAGTTTAGCAAGTGCAAATTTTGGTTGCAATCCGTTGCTTTCCTTGGGCATATAGTATCCAGTGAAGGGATCCGAGTGGATTCTCAGAAAATAGAAGTAGTGAAACAATGGCCCAGACCTACCTCTCCTACAGATATCAGAAGTTTCTTGGGTCTAGCAGGTTATTACAGAAGGTTCGCGGAAGGATTTTCATCCATAGCTTCTCCATTGACTAAGTTGACTCAGAAGAAGGTTAAGTTTTAGTGGTCCGATGATTGTGAGAATAGCTTAGCAGAACTGAAAACTAGGTTGACTACAGCTCCGGTTTTGACTCTACCAGAGGGTTCAGACGGTTAAGTTATCTATTGTGATGCGTCCAGAGTCAGCCTAGGTTTTGTGTTGATGCAGCGAGGTAAGGTTATAGCTTATGCTTCTAGACAGCTTAAGGTGCATGAGAAGAATTATCTGACTCACGACCTCGAGCCTGCAGCAGTGGTATTTGCACTTAAGATTTAGAGACACTACTTATATGGTGTTCACGTAGATGTGTTCACAGACCATAAAAGCCTTCAATATGTGTTCACCCAGAAAGAGTTGAATCTTCTCCAGAGGAGATGGCTTGAATTCCTCAAGGACTATGACATGAATGTGCTTTACCATCCTGGTAAGGCCAATGTAGTAGCAGATTCCCTTAGCAGACTATCTATGGGTATTGTAGCACATGTTGAGGAAGAAAGAAAAGAACTAGCAAAGGATGTTCACAGGCTTGCTCGCTTGGGAGTTCACCTTATGAGCATATCAGATGATGGTGTAACACTTCAGAATGGGTCAAAATCTTCATTGGTAGCGGAGTTTAAGGAAAAGCAAGACAGCGATCCGATATTTCTTCAACTAAAGGGTGCAGTTCATCAGCAGAGAGTTGAGGTATTCTCCCAATAGGGAGATGGTGTGCTTCACTATCAGGGTCGATTATGTGTTCCTAAGGTGGGTGACTTGACACAGTAGATTCTTGTAGAAGCCCGTATTCCAGGTATTCTATTCATCCAGGTGCCACTAAGATGTACCGTGATCTACGGGAAGTCTTTTGGTGGAATGGCATGAAGAGTGATATAGCAGATTTTGTGGCTAAGTGCCCCAATTGTCAGCAAGTGAAAGTAGAAGATCAGAAACCAGGGGGTATGACTCAAGAGATCAACATTCCTTCTTGGAAGTGGGAAGTGATCAACATGGACTGCATTACAGGTTTACCTCGTACTCGCAGACAGCATGACTCCATTTGGGTGATAGTAGATAGAGTTACTAAGTCTGCACGCTTTTTGGCTGTTAAGACTACAGACTCGGCCGAGGACTACGCCAAGCTTTACATTAATGAGATAGTCAGGCTGCATGGGGTTCCTTTGTCTATCATCTCAGATAGAGGTCCTCAGTTTACCTCTCATTTCAGGAAGTCATTTCAAAAAGGTCTCGATACACAGGTTAATCTTAGCACATCATTTCATCCACAGACGAATGGTCAGGCAGAGCGTACCATTCAGACCTTAGAGAACATGTTGAGAGCTTGTGTGATCGATTTCAAGGGCAGTTGGGATGATCACCTTCCTCTTATAGAGTTCGCCTACAATAATAGCTACTATTCCAGCATTCAACTAGCCCCTTATGAGGCATTGTATGGGCGTAGATATAGATCTCCAGTTGGTTGGTTTGAAGTAGGTGAAGCAGCCTTGATAGGGCTAGATTCGGTTCATGATGTTATGGAAAAAGTGCAGCTCATCAGAGATAGACTTAAGACAGCCCAAAGTCGCCAAAAGTCCTATGCAGATGTAAGGAGAAGGGACTTAGAGTTCCAAGTTGATCATTGGGTTTTCCTAAAAGTGTCATCGATGAACGGGGTGATGAGATTTGGCACGAAAGGGAAGCTCAGTCCCAGATATGTAGGCCCTTACAAGATCTTGAAAAGGGTTGGTAAAGAGGCTTACAAGTTAGAGTTGCCAGCAGAACTAGCAGCAGTGCATCAGGTCTTTCACGTTTCGCTATTGAAAAAGTGTGTGGGTGATCCAGCATCCATAGTACCTTTAGAGAGTGTGGCTGTGAAAGATAGTCTCTCTTATGAGGATGTACCAGTTGAGATTCTTGATCGTCAGGTTAGGAGGTTGAGAAACAAAGAAGTCACTTCAGCTAAGGTTTTGTGGAGGAGTCAGTCAGTAGAGGGAGCTAATTGGGAAGCAGAAGCAGCCATGAAGGCCAAGTATCCTCATCTCTTTCCTTCCGATTCCATTCCAGCTTGAGGTACTAGTTCCTCTTCAGTTTTTCAGTCATCTATGCGCAGATTCACTCTTAGTATCATGTTCCTTCAGTTTGTACTTGCATTTTCAGCGTATTTGCATGTCCTTGGAACTCAGTTCAGTCAGAAATCAGTTTCTAGAAATTTGTGGTAGGGTTTGCAGCTCTTTCCCTCCATCTTCAGCTAGTTTAGTTTTCATTCGAGGAGGAATGTTCCCAAGGGGGATATAATGTAACACCCCGTATGCAAGAACTACCAGAAATGCAGAATTCCAGAAGTTGCAGGTGCCACCAACGGTGCCACCTACAGATCATGGGGTGACCCATGGACCGTAGGTGGGGTCCGTGGATGGCCATCTACAGCTCTTCCCCAGAAAGTCTAGGAAATTTGGCTAAGGGTAGACCCACGCCAGGACCTACGGACCGTAGGCCACACCACGGTCTGTGGTCCAGGTCCGTAGGTCGAACCCCAGATTTCAACCCCCAGAACCCCATCGACGGTTGACCAGCACGGACCTTGGGTCAGTCCACCGACCGTCGGTCAGTTCCATTGGTGGCCACGACAGCTTTTAAGTCAGGGGTCGTTTGGTCTTTTCCCTATGCGTTGGACCCCTAAACTATGTCGTTTAACCCCCTAAACTACGTAGTTTTGGTCAGTTTAAGCCTAGTAATTTAATTAGAACTTACCCTAGTCAATTCATTCTCCAAAATTTAGCAAACTCAAAGCAAAAGAGGAGAAAGAGTCGACCAAACCCCTTTCCAAGAACGCAGCACGGTTTCACCAGTTCCAGCCCCCAAATCAAAATATTTCTCCATGGAATTCGTCACCAGGTATGTGGGATTTCACTAGTGGGTTCCTTATGCCCATTAGGTCCCTAGAATTCAATCAGAATCTTGATTCCCTTGATATTATCTAGACCTAGGGATTCTTGAATGTTAGATTTTGTTGGGTTTTAGCTGCTAGAATGATCCAAATCAGATTATTATGTTGTTGCTTCAGTTCTTGCATAAAATTCAGAACCCTAGTTGTGTAGATTCGTTTAGTTCATGAATTACACATGCTAGGTCAGTTATATTCAGATATACATGCCCCAGTTACAAATGTTTCATTATCAGTACATTAATGTTGCATTCTAAGATTTTGCATGTCATTATTTTGAGCTATCCAGTATTACAAAAATTCAGTCATAATATGTTAGTTACATAATCAGTTGGGAGTAGACTTAATGCCGAGTTAGACTAGCGTTCAGCGTGCCCCGTAGGATGTAAGTCCCCTCTGTGGGCATTATTTTAGTGATCACACCAGTCATGCCTATATACGTCTGACAGGGTATATTGGGTCCTCTCGATGGGGCGTATACATCGGACTCCAAATTTAGCTCATGTGGTTTTATGTCGGTTATTAGTAGCTCCCTCACAGTCAGATTCTATTGCATTGACCATGTTATCAGTTACAGTCAGATTTCAGTCTCAG
>JAJONR010010824.1:0-13374 GCA_029582245.1 Solanum etuberosum | reverse complement strand
GCCGTCTATGAACTTGGCTTTCCAATGATCAAGTCTAGTTTCGGGTAGTTCCATAACCCGACTCATAAAAGTATCTTTATACCATCTGAATTCTCCTAAAGTCTTACATCTAAGGCTATTGAGGAGAGTACGAACAGTATCATGATTCATGGTGAATCTACCATTGAAATGTTCTAAAATAGTAACAATAAGGGTGTAGACACCATCTTCTCTGCCAACAACAAGGGCCATACCAAGGTTATCAATTATTATTATTAGTATTATTACTACTACTACTACTACTACTACTGTGATGAACCTATTGTGCTCTTTTATCAATGACTCAGTATATTTTATCTCCACTTTGTCCACATCTTATCTTTGTTCTCTTGTTGTGCAAACTCTTGAGATTTGAGTCTTGTTGTTTGAATTATTAATCCAACTTTATTGATAAATTGGTTTTCGAAATGTGGTGACTATATTCCATGATTCAGTTTACATAGAAGTTACTATATTAACCATGTTGTAGACAGTAAAATTCGCGTCGAGAAAATAATAATCAAGAACGGAAAAGTATCATAATAATCGTATTTATTGATTTAAAGTGCGAGTGTTATAATCTCCATGATTCCTCTGAATTCATCTTTTCGAATAAAATTCAAAGGCTCTTGAGATTGATCTTGAATTTGATCTTGAATTTGTCTTAAACTTGATCTTGGATTCAAGGGTTTTAAAGCTTGTTCTTGAATCTTCGATGCACTTGAACTTGAACTTTATCTTGATCTTGACTTTTACTTGAATTCAAGGGTTTCGAGCTTATTCTTGAATCATGTGGTCTTGATATTGATACTTTTTAACTTGAATGCTTGAATTCTTAAACTTATAGCTTATAGAGAAATTTATGGCGTTTGTACCACGAGTTTTCTCTAGCTTCTTGTTTAGAATTTTTGGTCCCTTTTTTGAATTATGAGGACCCCTATTTATAGTTTTAGAATAGAGGAGTTGTGATTGGAACAGGATTTCTTTCGGCCAATTAGATTTAAGTGACATGACATATGAACTTTATGGAGCGGGCTTGTCATTTTGACACATGTCATGATCCTATTGAATTCTTGTTTGACTTGACATGCCACATCATTTGCCATGTGGCACAAAAATGGGCCTCTAGGATGAGAGTAAATTTGGCTTAGCAAACTGGACTCATCTATCGTAGCCGAAATTGCTTAATTTGGACTTTAATTAAATTCATATTTACTGGACTTAAATAATTAACTCAATTATATTAATCCATAATATTTATTTGGAATAATATATTTATGAATTTTAATATAATCTGAATTATTTTATAAATTTATATTTAATAAATTTTAAATAATTACAAATGTCCCTACTTCAAGTCTTGTCAAAATAATTTCTCTTTTGAAGGCTAGACTTGAAGTATTAATGTGATTCCTTAATTGCAACAATGTCAAAAAAGGGGTCCATATATGTTGCAGAAACATTTTTTGAACTTTGGATTATTATATTCATATACTCCCTCTGTTTCACAAAGAATGGTCTAGTTTAACTTGGCACGAAGTTCTCTTCGTTTCACAAAGAATGGTCTAGTTTGACTTGACATGAAGTTTAAGAAGAAAAAAAGACTTGTGAATCTTGTGGTCCTAAATTAAAGTTATGTCAAATGTACAAAATTGCCCTTTAATCTTGTGGTCTTAAATATGTCACGTGGAAAGCTGAAATAAAAATGTTACCCAAAAAAGAAAGAGGTCATTTTTTTTAAACAGACTAAAAAGGAATGAAGATCATTCTTTTTTAAACGATGGGAGTATTTTTTTTTCGTTGTAAAATCGTGCACAGAAAGGAAACAGTTGACTTTTCTTTACAAGCAATTAATGCTCAATTCCACCTCTTTTTGACTTGGCAAATAATTTGCCCAAGAATCGACCACCTCAATCTTTCCTTGTTTCGTTCAAATTGTGACCACCGCTTGATAATTATCATTTCCTATCGAAAGAATGACTCCTAATTTGGATTTGTTTTGGAGACGGAAACACCCCTCTAAAAACAGAATTTTAATCCTATTCAATTTCATATTCGCATATTTTTATATCAAAAAAGAATTATAACTGAACTAGGAAAATGATTTTATTCCCATCACATGATATCTATAAATAGAGGTTCTTTTTCCGTTTTATTTCATTATCAACATCACCACTTTTGAAGTTTTTTTTCTTTTTTGTAGTCCCTATGAAGCTTGACCGTGAAGGCATCAAGATACAAGGTATACACATTAATATATATATATATAGTGTTTTTATTTTTATTATTATTATTATTATTATTATTATTATTATTATTTTTATTTTTATTATTATTATTATTATTATTATTTTGTTCCTCTTTTTTGTGTCTTTCTTTTCAGAGACCAACATAAGCAATATTTGTATTTTGTGGAGGCTACACAATGGAGGGCTTTATCACACAAGAATTTGATCTTGAGGTGTGAAAGGATGTGTTGAACATCTCCGCCTTGAGATCACTAACTTGAGGCTTTATATGATCTCGAATACTACACAACAATTTGATCTTGAGGTGTGAAAGGATGTGTTGAACATCCTCGCCTTGAGATCACTAACTTGAGGCTTTATAAGATCCTGAATACTACAACAAAATTTGATCTTGAGGTGTAAAATGATGTGTTTAACATCCCCGCCTTGAGATCACTAACTTAAGGATTTATAAGATCCTGAATACTTAAGCACATAGTGTGAAAGGATGTGTTTAACGTCCCACCTTGTGATCGCTTACTTGTGGCTTTATAAGATCCCGAATACTTAAGCACAAGGTGTGAAAGGATGTGTTTAACATCCCCACCTTGAGATCACTAACTTGAGGCTTTATAAGATCCAGAATACTTAAGCATAAGGTGTGAAAGAATGTGTTTAACGTCCCCGCCTGAATACTTAAGCATAAGGTGTGAAAGGATGCGTTTAATGTCCCCGCCTTGAGATCACTAACTTGAGGCTTTACAAGATCCTGAATACTTAAGCATAAGGTGTGAAATGATGTGTTTAACGTCCTCGCCTTGAGATCAATAACTTGAGGCTTTACAAGATCCCGAATACTTGAGCATAAGGTGTGAAACGACAATTTTTTATACCTTATGGCATGAAAATTTAAAGATCCTTTTATAGATAAATTCATGAAAAGGTCAGCTTAAGGTGCAAAGGGACAAATCTCATCCACCTTAAGGCATGGGAATTTAAAGATCCATTTAAGGATAAATCCGTGAAAAGACCAGCTTAAGATGCAAAGGGACAATTTTTTGTCCACCTTAAGGCATGGAAATTTAAAGATCCTTCTAATGATAAATCTCTGAAAAGGCCAGCTAAGTGACAAATCACGTCCACCTTAAGGCATGGGAATTTAAAGATCAATTTTAGGATATATCTGTGAAAAGGCCAGCTTAAGGTGTAAAGGGACAATTCTTTGTCCACCTTAAGGCATGAGAATTTAAAGATCCTTTCAAGGATAAATCCGTGAGAAGACCAACTTAAGGTGCAAAGGGACAATTTTATCCACCTTAAGGCATGGAAATTTAACAATTTGCATATTTGGAGGATTTGAAGACTTCAACTTACAGACTTGGAGGATTTGAAGACTTCAACATGTATACTTGGAGGATTTGAAGACTTCAACTTGTATACTTAGAGGATTTGAAGACTTCAACTTGCAAACTTTGAAGAATTTAAAGACTTCAACTTGCATACTTGGAGGATTTAAAAACTTCAACTTGCATATTTGGAGGATTTGAAGACTTCAACTTGCATATTTGGAGGATTTGAAGACTTCAACTTACAAACTTTGAAGAATTTAAAGACTTCAACTTGCATACTTGGATGGATTTAAAGACTTCAAAAAGCTCATATTTTTATAAGGTTTTTCCCCCTTCATGGACCAATACTTCGTACAAGTCTAAAGTTTGATTAGACAAAAGATAAAACAAAATACTTATAGCTTTGACTTTCATGTGACTGATCAAGTGGGAACATGTGGATTTTTTTACACTCATGCAACTGAACTAAGAATATGGTTCTAAGCGCCTACGTACCTCAGTGAAGAGGTTCAAATCACAACATAGTTCTGGAAGAGTGTTTTTTTTGTGTGCCATACACAGTTTATACTCGTGCGGGCCAGAAGTGACATGCAATTTAGGCTCGTACCTTAAGGAGTATCATCTTAATTCAAGGGTAGAACCTCTTCAGGAATTTTACATTAATAGGACTGATCCTCACGCCATCTGCATCAACAAGCTTGTAAGAATCATTTGAATATGCTTCTTGTACGACTTATGGTCTATCCCACTTTGAGGTAAATTTGCCCCAGACTTATGCAAAGTAATGATGGGTCTTCTTAATGTGAGAACTTGGTCTCCAACTTGGAAGCACATCAAGCAAACCTTCTTATTGGAAGCACAAGATAGACAAGCTTGATAACTATCAAGATTTTGTTGGGCTTCTAGCCTCTTTTCATCAAGTGATTCTAACTCAGCAAGACATAGTCTAGCATTTTCTTCTTCAGTGATCCCTTCTTGAATAGAAAGTATTAAGAAAGGTATTTGACGCTTAAGTGGCAGGACTGCTTCAACTCTGAAAGCAAGTGAATATGGTGTTGCTTGAGTTGGTGTGCGGTTTGTTATCCTATATGCCCATAAAGGTTCTTCCATTCTTTCAGGCCAATCTCGTTTGGACTTGGAGACAACTTTCTTGAGAAGGATGCATAAAGTCTTATTGAATGCTTCAGCAAGACCATTGGAGGCAACATGATATATAAAAGATTTATGTTGCTTGAAGCCAAAGAGATCACAAATCTTTTTCATTAACTTGTTATCATATGGCTTTCCATTGTCCGTTATTATGTAGCGACGGATGCCAAAGCAATAGATGATATTCACTCGGATGAAATTTGCAACATTCTCTTTCTTTACTTCTTTAAGAGCGACAACTTCGACCTATTTTGAAAAGTAATTTGTTGCAGCCAAGATGTACAAGTGTCCATTGGAAGACTTTGGTAGTGGTCCCATAACATTAAATCCCCAAGCGTCAAATGGTTAAGATGCGATAGTTGGGTGTAATACTGCAGGCGGCTGATGTATGAAATTAGCATGAAATTGTCAAACATTGCACCTTCGAGCATACTCTAAGAAATCCTTCACCATGGTTGGCCAATAATACCCCATTCTTTTTATGTGAAAGTAGAGCTTTAGTCCAGATTGATGTGATCCACATACTCTTGAGTGTACTTCTTGCAGAGCTTGGATTGCTTCTTCCTCTCCTAAAAATCACAAAAGTACTCCCTCTTATGATCTTCTATATAATGTGTCCTTGTAGTAAAGGAAGCGAGGTGCAGGACAACGAATGTTAGTCTTTCTCCTTGGATTTTCTGGAAGTATCCCATAAAACAAATAGTCAGTAATGGGTTGTCTCCAATCTTCCTTAACGGCTTCAGAAACAGCGACGAGATACTCAAGCTCATTTTCTGTATATTCTTCTTCATTATGTGGTGGTACTACCCATTTTTGGCAAATAGTAACTTGTTTCTGATCAGGAAAGGTTAGCGTTGAAGCTAGGGCAGCCAACGCATCAACTTTCTTATTTTCTATTCTAGGCACATGTTGGAGGGTTACATCTCCAAGTTATCCTATAAACTTTTAAGCGTAATCATGATATGGGCGCAATTCAGGCTTCTTCACCTCATAACTTTTAGAGAGTTAATTGATCACCAAAGACTTGTAAGTGTAATTGCTTCATGTCGACGGCCATTTCAAGTCAAAGTATCAACACTTGGTATTCATCGACATTATTGGAGCAATGTTGCTTCAAAGTAAAAGAGAATGGTAGAATCTCTTCTTGTGAAATGACAAATACCACGCCAGCGCCAGCTCTTCCACGATGTGTAGCCCCATCAAAGTACATTTTCAAAGGAGGTTGAATTTTGATAGACATCACATCTTCATCAGAAAGCTCATCAGTTAACTCCCAATCATTTGGTATTTGATGGTCTGCCAAGAAATCCGCTAATGCTTGTCCTTTCACAGCTTTCTGAGGGATGTACACGATCTCAAACTGTTGGAATTTGAGGTACCATCTTGTTAGTTGGTCACTAAGTAAAGGGTTTTTACATAAAAAAAATGGTAATGACCTGATTTCGTCGTTAGGGAAAAGCCAATGGGGAAATAAGTGGGGTCAGAAAATATTTTGGTAGTAACTTGGAATTTCCTAACCTAGTCCAGATTTGGATGAAATTGGAGTCAGTGAGGTCTAGGGAAATTTGTTAATGAATGAGATATCTAATTATGTTTTTGATTACATGAGTAGATAGTCAAGACGTTAAGGAACCCGTATGACTTTACGGAATCAAATTTGGGAGAGTAGAACTCCTAAAACTGATCTTAGCATGAACGGGTATTTTCTGAGTGTCATGGGTTGATGGTGTGTTGTAAAATGGGAGTTTGGAACTTTGATTTTAACTCTCTGTCTCTGTACAAGCCACTAGGGTGGGATTATTCCCGCCAGGGTAGGGCCGCTGTAGCGGGATGAGGTCCGCCACAGCGGGACAGACGCGACTTAAGTTAGAAATAAACTCCAAAAATGTTATTTTCTGCAAATTTTGTTCTTGAGAGCTAAGAAACGAATCAGGGCAAGTTATAGACAGTTTTCCACCTCTTCTAGCACTAAAGGTAAGGATTTTACTCCTCTAATCCGTATTTTTGATCCGTAGAACTTAGTTTCTTGGGTAATTATTATTGGGGGAAGGTTTTGATCTGGGAATTATGGTGGAAAAATACCTAATTTTGATATTGGGATCATGGGTTTGGTCTTGGATTATCGAGTTAGTTCTAATCTGGGTAAACGAATCAGGAAAGGGAAGGATCAAGTGTCTTAGGAGGATTCAAGTTTTGTTCGAGGTAGGTGATGGTTTGATTTCATGTTTGTGTGATGTACGTTAGTATTTGCTTCATTGTAATGCAAGTATGTATGCGAATTTTGCACTATTGATCACACCTAATGTAAATGAGTATGAATGAATTATTGTAAGCCATGAATCAACACTTGATTGTATGATTATGAAATTGTACATTGTGATTGTGATTGTGCCATCTTGAATGGATCGGGTGTCACGTTCCAACACACTAACAGGGATCGTATGTCACGTACCGACATACATATTGGATCAGGTGTCACGTTCCAACACACTAACTTGGATCGGGTGTCACGATCCGGCACACTAACAATTTGGGTATGGGTTCCATGAGAGGACCATTGAATTGGGTTCCATGAGAGGACCATTGACTTGTCATATATACTTGCATAGAGAATGTGGAATTATACATTGCTCCTGAAATGATAATTGATATTGTATATGTTCGGTATATGCGTGTTTACTATGTTGTGACTGCTTATATATATGTTTTTCTTACTAGAATAGCCGCGTGATCCTACCAGTACACTGTGGTTGTTACTGATACTGCACTTGCTATTTCCTTGTTGAGTACAGGGCATCTTCAGGCGGCTACTGACAGACCTCAGCTAGGTGACTATTGAGCGTGACCGGATTCAAGGGTGAGCCAGTTCTTTCAGGCTGCCATGGAACCCTCTTGTTTAAGTCCACTCTGTTCAGACTCAGACTATTTGTTTAGGGTGTTTTGTTTAGTTTTCGGGGATGCGCCCCCTTTCTTTAGACTTGTTGCACTTTAGATGTTTTGGTACAATGACTTTCAGGTTCTAGGGGTTGTTCTGCCGCATTAGTTTGGTTAGTTTATTTAAACTTTTGGAGTTTATGGGAACTCTATATAAATTATTCATTTAAACCTGCTTTTGTATCGTTAAATGTTTAGTTTTGGGGTTAGTTGGTTAGTAGTAATGGTTCTCCCACCAGAGGGTTAGTATGGGTGCCAATCACGACGGTCTGGGTCGTGACAAAATTGGTATCAGAACCCTTGGTTCGTTGATCTCATTGTACCAAAACGAATCTAGTAGAGTCTTGCAGAACAGTACTGAGACATCTGTACTTTTCTTCGAGAGGCTATAGGACTTTAGGAAATCTCTTTGTTTCTACTCCTTTCATGCTATAACTTGAATCCAATTGGTATCTGGGTGACACAAATTGGTATTTTTCCTCCTTCACTCTATGGTCCAACCTAGAGCAACAGAAGTGGTAACACCATCACTAGCAAGTGAGAATGTGCATAGACTACCGACAGTTGAATAGGGTCACCATTCAGAAGAAGTATCCACTACCTCAGATAGATGATCTTTTTGACCAGTTGCAGGGTGCATCCGTTTTATCTAAGATTGATCTAAGGTCTGGCTATCATCAGTTAAAGATTAGGCCTGACAATATACCAAAAACGGCATTCAGAACCCGCTATGGACGCAATGAGTTTCTAGTTATGTCGTTTGGATTGACAAATGCGCCTGCAGCTTTCATGAGTTTCATAAATGGTGTGTTCAAATCATTTCTGGATTCGTTTGTGATTGTTTTTATTGATGACATATTGGTTTATTCAAAAAGTGAGGAAGAGCATGCCGATCATCTTCGTGTTGTTCTGAGTGTCCTTGGGAGACAAAATTTGTATGCTAAATTTTCTAAGTGTGAGTTTGGGTTGACTTCGGTTGCTTTTTGGGGCATGTAGTTTCAAGGGAAGGGGTAATGGTAGATCCCCAAAAGATTGAAGCAGTCAGGAATTGGGTCCGACCTAGTTCTGTGACTGAAATTAGGAGTTTTGTGGGGCTCGCTAGCTACTATCGCCGTTTGTGAAGGGATTAAGGTCAGATTTGCAGATTCTAGCTTATAGGTGACAACATTCAAGAAGTTTTGGTAAGGGACGGCTAGATAATGAACACCATTACTTTGGAAAATGCATTTAGTATTGTTGTCATAACACATATGGGTTGTTTAGCGAATGATGAAATGAAGTTCTGTCAATTGAGGTTAGAAGTTATACTATGATTTCATGGATTTATTGTATATCAAAAAGAGTCAGGATATGACTGCTCCAATAGCAGCGATGCTTACTTGGTTAAGTTATTAAGTGTATGAAAATTGTGAAGAACCTGGGCATATGAAGAGAGATTGTCCCCATCCACGCAAGTTTGACCCCGTGCCGCAGAAGGCCAGAGCAGTGGTAACCGCAGACAGTGGTAGTAATGGCAGAGGACGTCCACAAGGTGGGCGAGGAGGAAATCAGCGAGGTCGTGGTGTCCGGGGAAATGGTAATGCAGGTAGAGGAGCAGTGCAGCCAAGCAATGAGGTTGCCCGTCAAAATGATAGGGCTCAGTTTTATGCCTTTCCGGGCAAGACCAAGGCTGAGGTGTCTGATGCAGTGGTCACATGTACTATTCTTGTATGTGACCGGATAGTTGATGTTTTGTTTAATTTGGGTTCTACTTATGCATATGTGTCAGTTCAGTTTGTCTTGGGATTTGATGTGGTTTGTGATATGCTTGATGCCCCCATCCATATTTCTACCCCAGTTGAAGAGTCAGTCATAGTCACCCAGGTATATCGTGTTTGTCCTGTTGTGTTTATGGATTTTCAGACTTGGGTTGATTTGGTTATGCTGGATATGACTGACTTGATATAATCCTAGGCATGACTTGGTTGTCCCCCTATTATGTTGTGCTTAATGGTAATGCTAATTCAGTAACTCTAGAGATCCCAGGTAGGGAAAGGTTAGAATGGGAAGGGGGTACAAGCCTAAGTCAGCTAAGGTCATATATTTCGTGCGGGGTAGGAAACTGGTGGGGCAAGGGTGTTTGGTGTAATTGGCTCATATTCGGGATGTTGATGTTGAGTCTCCCTCTATTGAGTTTATTTTTGTAGTGTCTGAATTCAAGGAAGTGTTTCCTACCGATTTGCCTGGTATGCCTCCGGATAGAGATATAGATTTCTGCATAGACTTGGAAACTGGCACTCACCCCATCTTCATTCCTCCTTATCGCATGGATCTGGCAGAATTGAGAGATCTTAAAGCTCAAATCCAGGAGCTTCTTAATAAAGGTTTCATCTGTCCTAGTGCTTACCCGTGGGGTGTTCCTACCTTGTTTGTTAAGAAGGAGGATGGTAGTATGAGGACTGGTAATTTTATCTTAAGCCATAAATGAGTGGATTGATACCGGAATGACAAGCTTATGGATAAAGAAAGTCCCATTGAGTATACTTGGGTGAAGGCAATTGAAGATTTTAGTAAGAAAGTGCGTATAAATTGGGTTAGTCCTTTGAATTCGATGGGTATACCTGAGTTTGAGGTGTCATGTCGATGAAAAGGTTGACTTCGTAGTGATAGCCAGGGCTAACTGAGCATAAGGGTAATAAGAGTTCGTGATGGATTGTGATGGAATGCAACTATATAATAAGATTGTTGGTTAAGCGAATTTTGTATAGTAATTACGACTTGCGAGTATCTAAGGTTGTGGTTTTCTAATATTTGGTGAGTAACGTGGTTGTATGGAAAGTTTTAAAAGATGGTGGGACACCACTCGAATAGAATTTAAATGAGCTAGAGTCATAATGAAGGAAAAATAGTGGGATGTAGTACAGCCTTAAGAGAGAGGCGAGAGCAAGAATATTTTATTTGATTGCAAAGGCTGAAGAGATATCTTCAGAGGGGTAGATAATTGGGTTCAGAGACGTGTGATTTCATTCATTTTGTTATGGCTATGGTAATAGTTTCACAAGTCCATCAGATTGGTTAACAACTATTGGGAAAGACTTGAGAAAGGAGTGAACAGACATTAGCTCGAGGGTGATGATAAGTGCTTTCTTTTTATTTTTGAGTTTAGTGATGAGTACGAGAGAATTTCTAGCGAAAGATATTGTAAGATCGATGGAGATGCGATCAATAATAAGCGAAGATCCATGAATTCATAAAAATCTTCAAGGTACAAGCTAATGTTGATAGATAAGGGGATGGTGTTATACGGTTGAATTTACAATTCAGATTTTTCATTGTGAGTCTACATTCATGGTGATATATTTTGTCAAGGTATGAATTCGCAAGGTGAGAAATGATCAATTGTATCAGGTATTGAGCATTTGAAAGGACTTACACCTGGGTTGAGTCGTAAAGTTTATTACTATTGATTGTTTAAGTACCTAAGAAAGGTTTTCATTTAAAAGTGTTGGTTTAGAGTAAGGTAAATGGTTGGAGTGTTTATGATGGTTGTGAGTATGATTCACTAGCGATGAGCACGTGTGTTTTCACTTTTGTGGGTGGATCCCTAGTGGTGGATCAGGTGTATCGATCATGTAATGTTCTCTTGGTTGAGTGGGAAGATTGGGAAGACGTGGTTATTTCAGATGACTTATGTGGTGTTGTCTTGGAGTTGTTAAAGTATTTCAGTGGTTCTACATGTACCACAGTGCTTATGAGAGTTTATAGAAAAGCTACCATGCGTATCTATGGTTGTCCGGCAATCTTAATATTCATCTAGTCATCGAGATCATGTATCGATTATGTATGGTTGAATGTGGGGATCATTGGTCCAATTCTACTATTTTTAAGAGGTAATCTACAATTACTAAATCTAGCATTTCGATAGTGGTGTTGGAGGGTTTGTATGCATGGACATATCCCTCAACGAGTATCTGATGGCTAAAGATCAATTTTTTATAACTTAAGCTCATGGAAATTTATGTTGTGAGAAGGAGATGTTGATAAGAACTTTGATTGTTTGAGTATTATGAGAGTGTGTTGGTTGGTTCAGGTCCACCTCTAATTGTAGCGAGTATTAATTTAGAATTTTATCATGCTTAAGTGAGAAAGGATTAGTCCTGATGATTGTGTCAAGGTCCTTGATAACATGTGGCAGACGTGTGTACGATCAACTTTGGTGGTTATTGAGAATAGATTTTTTTTAAATAAGCTTACGTACAATAATATTTATCACTCGAGTATTGAGATGACTTCATTGATGCACTGTATGGGAGGGGATGTAGGTCTCCCAGTGGTTGGTTTGATGCATTTGAGGCGGAACCTTTTGATGAGAATCATTAGGGAATGTGAAATTTATTCGGGAGATGTTTTAGCAGCTCAGAACAGGCATAAAGATTATGCAGACCGGAAGTTCAGATATTTGGAGTTTATGAGGAGGAGCCTATAGCCATTCTAGATTAGGAAGTTTGCAATTTAAGGTCAAAGGATATTGCATCTGTCAAAATCCAATGGAAGCATTGTCCGATTGAGGAAGCGACTTGGGAAACCGAGAAGGACTTGCGAGATAAGTATCCCCAGTTATTCGATGATTCAGATACTACACTACCCTTACTTTAGCCAGTATTTCCTAGTTGATCACTCGGAGATGAGTGATGGGTAAATTGGTATCTATTGTAACGACCAGATTCCGTCGTTAAGGAAAAGCCAATGGAGAAAGAATTGGGGTCGGAAAACTTTTTGGTAGTAACTTTGAATTTCCTAACCTAGTCCAGATTTGGACGAAATCAGAGTTGGTGAGGTCTAGAGAAATTTGGTAATGAATGAGAGATATAATTATGTTTTTGATTACATGAGTGGATAGTTAAGACGTTAAGAAACCCGTATGACTTTACGGAAACGAATTCGGGTGAGTTGAACTCTCGAAACTGATCTTAGCGTGAACGGATATTTTCTGAGTGTCATGGGTTGAAGGTGTGTTATGAAATAGAGGTTTGGAACTCTGATCTTAACTCTCTGTCTCCGTGCAAGCCGCCAGGGTGGGGCCGCTGTAGTGGGATGAGGTCCGCCACAGAGGGACAGATGCGACTTAAGTTGGAAATAAACCCCAAAAATATTATTTTCTGCAAGTTTCATTCTTAAGAGCTAAGAAACGAACCAGGGCAAGTTCTTGAAAGTTTTCCACCTCTTCTAGCACTAAAGGTAAGGATTTTACTCCCCTAATCCATATTTTCGATCCGTAGAACTTAGTTTCTTGGGTAATTATTGTTGGGGGAAGGTTTTGAAATGGGAATTATGGTGGAAAAAGCCATAATTTGGATATTAGGATCATGGGTTTGGTCTTGGGTTATTGGGTTAGTTATAATCCGGGTAATTAGACCTTAATTATTGATCCTCGCGTTATATTGATTGTTTGTAGACCAAGAACAAGCGGAAAGAATTCGGAAAGGGAAGGATCAAGTTCCTTAAGAGGATTCAAGCTTTGTTCGAGGTAGGTGATGGTTTGATTTCATGTTTGTGTGATGTATGTTAGTATTTGCTTCATTGTAATGCATGTATGTATGCGAATGTTGCACTATTGATTACACCTAATGTAAATGAGTATGAATGAATGATTGTAAGCCATGAATCAACACTTGATTGTATGATTATGAGAATGTACATTGTGATTGTGATTGTGG
>JAJONR010010823.1:0-22425 GCA_029582245.1 Solanum etuberosum | reverse complement strand
TAAACGTAATTCTAGAGGAAAGATAAGCAAGGATTTTACCAAGGTCAACATCAATGTTGTCATCAACTTTCACATAAAACTCTGCATCCCAAGTTTGTATTGCTGAGCTAAAGAAATATTTAGCCTTTTTGGGCAGTTCCTCATGAGCTTCCTCATGACTTCCCTTTTAATAATTGGAAAAACATAGTTAAGCAAAAGTAAGCTGCATATGGAACAAGTTGACATGACAGTAAAAATAATTAGGAGAATGTGTGCAGACTAAGCTCTAATGATCATTTACACACATGACTTAAATTATTTACATGACCTTTCTGCAACCAACATGTCTATGCATCAACTATTTGGGTGGAGCCCAAGTAAAATTATGCCACAAAAAGATACAGATAGGTTAGACAAAAATGAATACTAACAAACTTACTAGAATCAAGAAATCTTTTGTCGCTCGATTTTCCTCATTAATATTGCGGTCCAAGCTATCACCTCGGTTGGGACTGCCAAGTTCAAGTAATCCAGAGATGAACAAAGCCACTAAAAGGTCACATAAGCAGAAATGCACATTTCTAGTTTTCAGTATGTAGCACAAACCTCCGACCAATTACAAATCGCACGACCACTCCTCTTTCTTCAAGTTTTGACAAAACATCAACTGTCAGGGAAAAGAAAATATAGATGTATCAGATCCACCAGCAATACGGCAATACCAGACATTTTAAAAGGAAAATGTCCAGATTTGACTTTGTACTATTTGGAATTGCTCGAATTTGCCCTCCATTACACTTTTGGTCCATTATACCCTAGTCGTTAGCAAATCATATTTTTTTGGCCTTGTCATTAAGGGAGCTCCAGCACGAAATGGGTAGACTCCACGTGTCCAAATTCTTTGAGAAAAAATGTCCAAATTACCCCTCAACATTTGACTAAGGTTTAAAAAGAACCTCACATTGGAGCTTCCGTAGAGGTCAAGGTCAAAAATGAGATAATTACCCAAGAGGGGGGATAAATACAGACAAAATCGCCCAATTTCAGCGCTTGTACAAAGAAAAATTTGACCCTTCACCTTTTTATAATTGATCCAGTAACATTAGAAACTTGTGAGTATAGGTAGAAAATGGGTGGGTTGGACTGAATTTGGGCAGGCCAAGATGGGCTGAGTTAAAAAATGGGCGGGTTATTGATCCGCCCAAAAGTTACTTGAGCTGAATGGGGGCTAAAATGCAAGTCAAAACCCAACCCGCCCAATTAATACTAAGTTTTAATTGTTTTTTTTTTATATTTTTTAGTATCTAATAAAAAATATTATGGCTATATATACTACAACAACAACATAATCAATATAGTCCCACAAAGTGGGTTCTGGGGAGGGTAGAGTGTATGCAGACCTTAGCTTTACCTCAGAGGAAGACAGGTTGTTTCCGATACACCCTCGGCTCTATGGCTATATATAACATATCAAATAAAAAATGTCTTTTAAAAAATATTTTGACAAGATTTCTTATGGATCAATTTGGGCTAGATATCAACCCAAATTTTGATGGGTTGAAATAGGTTGGGTTGTGCTAATAAATGAGCGGTTATGATTTCATGGACTAATTTTGCAACCTGTACTTTTGAGCAACCAAAGTCGTGACTCCAAACTAAGTTTCAACATAAAAGAAAATAAACACAATCAATGATATTTTTAGAATCATTAGCTATTGTAGTCGGCTCAAAAGAAAATATGCCCCAATTTTAGCTAATCCAAATGTTTCTAGCTCAAAATTTACTTGCATCAGTTAGGCCAATAACTCTATCTGTCATTAAAAACAAAAAGCAAGAATTGCAAAAAGTTTATGGGTGTTGAAGCAAAAAGCTAGATGTGAAGCATACGCTTCTTTGAAGTGGACCGCTCAATTTACGGGAAATTAAAAAATACTAAACATTTAGGTATTCAGTACAATAGTTATTAAACTTCCCTTCAAGTAAAATAACTAATTTCACCATCTCATATACAACATTTTCCAAGTTAACCCAAGGACTCAAAGTTGAGATCCAAAGAAGTGACTTTGTGTGTAATTGTTGAAGCGCACGACTTCACTCAAGAAGCGATAAACCATCATTTCGCATCTTGCCTCGCTTTAAGCGACAAAGCAATTGCTTTTAATAACATTGATATATCGTGATATCATGTCATCTACAAAGATAAAAGAGATGAAGTAAAAACATCTCCATCTTCATGGGGCCAGTCAAACCATCTTCCATTACTTATCAAAAGGCATTATTCAAAGGCTGATATGGTAAAATTATCATTCTATTTATTGCTCCTTACGGGAGTGTGACCAGTCAATATTGGGCGAGTATAAATAGATGGAGGGAGTAATTAATAACCTCTTGGGAATTGAAAAGTTCATTTATTTTGGACAACAGAGAGTTTTATTTATTTGGAATGGAAGGAGTATCTTAAACTATCCTATTAACTTGACTGTTTGAGCTACTTTTGCAGTTTTACGTACTATCAAAAGTTTGACGTGCTTTCTCTCACATATTATATTATTTAATAAACTCTACAAAATAGCGGTAGAATGAAGTATTGTAATATTGGGTGAACCTATTAAAATAATTTATAATCTGGTGCAAAACATCACTTTGAAGCTAAGATTAAAAAAAATTCTTATTCAAAAAATGTTATTCAGGATTGGAAGCATTTTGAAGATAATTTTTCCATAATCTTATGGTATATGTATAATGTTTTATATTACTTCTCCCCTATAAGTTATCAGATTTATTAAAATTATAGTTTTGTGTGAAACAATATTATCCTCTTACATAATCTATATTTATATGTTAAAAAGGCTAAACGCGAAAAATGTTCTCCGACATTTTGACCTTATAAATATAGATTTCATATTGTATGAATTGTCATTTAACTATCTTCTTAAAATTTAAGTCAGTTGAAACAAAGAAAATCAGGAGCTAGATGACTATAAAGTCACATCAAGGATCCCCTACCCAAGTTATCAACCAAACTTTTCTGCTCAATGAGCTCTACATTCTCCAATTGCCCATAGTGCTCACAAAAGCTATTTTTCTAATCCTGTTGTATATATATTATCCTTATATATTGTACATCAAGTTTATATTGTTAATTGTATTTATATATGTGCAAAGTGTGTACCATAAGACTAAGTCATCCATCAATGATGGCATATCATTGTATTTAAACATATGTTTTAGGAAAAAGAAATCCATGCCCAAAGCAAAGTGAATATAGAGACTGACCATTTGGAAACCAAGACCCTCTGATCACATTTCTCCTCAATCGACCTCCAAATCCCGTATAAATTCCTATAACAGCCAGAAGTTGTTTGCCTGAAGACGAACCACTCTGTTTCAACTGATTCTGGAGGTAACCTTGACTCTTAGCCACTGTTAATTCCATTTCAACTTCAACTATTCTCCTCTCCAGGTCCCTGGAAAACATACAGGATGCCTAAGTCAGCTCAAGCAATGGTCTGCACATGCTTGTATATGGCTATATGCACTTATATTAAGACAAAGAACAGAGGAATCTGAAAATCTTACTTGCATCCTAAAACCATTAGCTTGTCTTCCACTGTCAGCATCTTTGGTCTCTGCCATATGAATACAAAAGGAAATAATTAATATTTGAAGTGCGGCGCTAATTAATACCAAAAAATTAAAATATTTAATGACATATATAAATAACCAAAATCTCAAAATATTTCAATTCAAAAACTGAAAATAGATAATACATACTAAAAGTCTAGAACTTGAATGAGAAAAAAACATAACTAGAGTCAAAATAGTGAGAAAAAAACAGAGGTAGAAGTAACTTTGAAGTCTGAAGAAGAAGAAGAAGAAGAAGGAAAATGAAACAGAGGAAGAAGAAATCTGAAGAAGAAAAAAAGAAATACGTATTGGTTAAGTTTCCATTTTTGCAAAATAGGAGGATAGGCAAAAATCTCAATAATGAAATTTCTTTTGAAATCGATTTTTTCAATATTCAATATTTATATTGAAAACAGTGTATCCAACAAATAGAATTCATTGTGATAAATGAAGTGGATCTATTTCGTTTTCTTTCTATTGATTGAGACCTAGCCTCTCTCCTTTGGTTCGTAGCCTTGGGTTATACACTTTTCCTTAAGGCAGAGGTTTTGCCCACTTCAAGTCACCAGAAAAGGCTGGTTGGTTGCCGGAGAAGTTTAGTCGAGTCAATTGGTTGGAGTCGCAGTCTAAGAGTGCAACTATGCAAATTTGGAAGAAAAAAAAACCCTAAAATTACCTTTTAACTTTTAAAATCCTAAATTGGTCGCCTTGTTTTAAGAAAATACTAAAGGTGACACATTTCTCGCCTCTCCCCTTTGTTGCCATTGTCGCCATGGCGTTGCCTTTTGAAGATCACCTCGCCACAAAGGTAAAAGGCGATGAAGGGTTGCCTCGCCTCTCTCCATTCGCCTTTCACAACACTGGTATAAACCTATTCATGGCACTATTATATGTGTCAAAGATCCAATCTTCAAGCCACTGCTTAGACCATTAGTATTTCATGAACATGCAAGGAAAAACTTCTACCATCTAGAGAACACTACCCTTTACCGGAGTTAATCTGATAGCCCATCTAAAAGATGATGAGAAAAAACAAATCATTGCAGTAATCCTATATTATATAGATCAAATGGGCTGCTACCATTAAGATCATTTCATTTTCCCTTAATAAGTCCCATCAATATATAATCCATAGTGTAACCTCCACAGCATTTCCAAATACAGTAACAATTGGGTCTTCCCTATCATCAAGGCACCACAATAGCACTTCACAGTACTCGAAGACTTTCCTTCCCCAAAGAAAATCCATTCTAAGAAATTAGAAAATACTCCATGTGTCCTGATTTATCTATTACTCTCTCACTTCCAGTTTATCTGACCCTATTATCCATTAAGTCGGTTCCGAAAAAATGACCTAGTTCAAAATTCAAAAAAAAATATAATTTAAACCTTCCTTTTTTCCTTAATTACAAGCTTTTATAACCACACAAATGTTTTGACATGTTTAAAATTTGAAAAATCAAGTAAAATCTATGGGAATCAGGTGATGTAGATTCGTCTGAATATAGAAAAGAAACCTGCTGTGAATTCTTCTTGAAAAGAGTAGCTAATAACACTCTGTTCTCTGCATCTTGCCATAACCTAAAAACAACAATCCCAACAGATTATTAAACTTTATAAGTAGTAGCCATTAATCAAAGCATTGAAGAGTGTGACTGAACATAAAAAAAAATGTACCTTCCGGCAACATATAACCAAGCGAAGCAGGAAATTAACGTCATTACTAGTGAAGGTTTAGATGACGTTTGAGTAGATTTTGATTTTGATCGCCTATCTGATTTTGACGAAGAAGAAGAAGAAGAGAACGATGTCGTCGGCAAGATGCTCTCCATGTTTTCCCTAACTGGACAAGAGTTCAAATTTGGAATGAGAGCATTCCTCGATTCACAAAGTAAATATGGAGATCAATTGCTTCAAAAATGAGTTTTCTAACACAGCGCCAGCGGTTGTTTGCCAATTAAGGAAAATATTGAGGTCCTCTATTTTCATATTCACTTTTACTTTGCCCCTCAATTCCTTCCTGCTTGGCACTTGGCACTTGGCACATGTTAGAATTTAGATTGAGTTGCACCTTATTTACTTTGCCCCTTTAATTCCTTCCTTATTGGCACTTGGCACATGTTGGATCAAATTAGTATTTTGTTTGATTTTTATATCACAATTGGTGTTGATGATGATTAAAGATGGTGATTGTGCGTGTCGATTTGGATTGGTATTGACTGATGATGGTGGTTGTTATTGGTAGTGGTTGATAATTACTAGTGGAATGATACGAATAGCTAATGGCGGTGGTGAATGATGATCGCGGTTACCGATAAATAACGGTGTCTAATGGTGGTAATTATTGATACTGATTAGTGGATGTAATAATGGTTGGTGGCCATGATTGCAAACGATAGTTAATTGTGATGACGATTGGTGATTGACAGTTGTGGTTGGATTGAGGATAGTGGTTGTGGACAGTAAGTGGTTATGGATAGTAGGTGGTGGTGATTGACGGTGATGGTAATTGTGGCTGAAATGGTGATTGTGGGTGGTGGGTGAAAGTAGTGGATTAGTGGTGAACTGTCATCTTTGTAGAAATTCTTAAATAGGCATTTTAATGATATTAAGACTTTGTTATAGATCTAAAACGTTTAAATATATTCAGACTCGTTAAGTGATTGTAAAATGAGAAAAACAAATACACTTAATGATTAAGATTCATACTTTGAAAACAAACAGACTTAATGACTCAGATCTGAATGATTAAAATTAAGACCGTTATTAATTGCAAACAAATAAGGCATTAATTGGGAGCTATTTTTGTGTGTCCAAAACTTTGGTAGTTTCAAGAAAATGAGTATGTGTTATGAAATAAAAAAAAAATACCAAGATAACAAGATATATAGTCAAAGAAGTTGTAGGGGTCAAAATTACCCCTATACTTTTATTCATTAATTAAAGGGAAAAGGGTCAAAAATACCCCTCAACTTTGTTTTATTAGTTGACTATGCCCTTACCGTTAAAATGAAGTTATTCTTACCCCTGCCGTTACTAATTTCATCATTTGTGCCCCTCAATTGGATGAAAAACCCCAAATCAACTAAAATTACCCAATTTTAACCCGATCCGACCCACTTAATCATATAACACATTTCTTTTACCCAAATCTTTATTTTCCACCACCAGCACCTCCACTTAAACCACCACCAAAGTCACCACCCTCTCCGAGATCTCCTCCACCGCCGTCGCCAAAACCACCACCTCTCCCACTACTCTACCTCCTCCAAGTCAGCAGCCTACCACCACTTCTCCCTCTACTCTACTCTCCGAGGTTTGTGGCTGGTGAAGTTTACACACACAATAAGCAACATCGAAAAGTCTATGCACAAATTCTTCTTTCCCATGTCCCACTCTTTGTTAGCATTATAAGCATAATTTTTGGAGTGACTAACCTAAGCAATTAAAGCTAAAAGGGCCCCAATGACATTCACGTAGCCACCAATCTTACAAGCATTGTCCATGAACCTTCTTCGTACCTCGTAGGAACCTCACTAGGAAATTAAATAGACCTTATTGCTTGTAGCATAATAAATGTACGAACGTAATAGGAGGAAATTCAGTTCATCATCATCCATGGATGCAAATAATTCTAGTGCAACACATGTTTGATGGGAGTTTTACACCAGTATTAGACTCACACGATAGTGATGATTTCTCAAATAACTTGATTAACTTTGAGCTTTCTGATATTTTCGAGATAGATAATTGGTCCGTTCAACAAGATGATCCAACGCTTGTACCTCATTACTCAAATTATGCAGCAAAACAAGTGGTTAACACCAGGAGTAGAGTAGTGGGAGAGGTGGTGGTAGGCTGCTGACTTGGAGGAGGTAGACTAGTGGGAGAGGTGATGATTTCGACGACGGTGGTGGAGGAGATATCGGAGAGAGTGGTGGTTTTGGTGGTGGTTTAAGTGGAGGTGTTGGTGGTGGATAACAAAATTGATTTGGGTAAAAGAAATGAGTTATATGATTAAGTGGGTCAGATCGGGTTTAAATTGGGTAATTTTAATTGATTTTGGGTTTTCCATCCAATTGAGAGGCACAAATGATGAAATTAGTAAAGGCAGGGGTAAGAATAACTTCATTTTAACGGTAAAGGCATAGTCAACCAATAAAATAAAGTTGAGGGATATTTTTGACCCTTTTCCCCTTAATTAAATGTGTCTCTTGTTATACTATTTGGCTAATTATATTCTCATCATTACTAGCCTCAATTAGATGGTTTCCCCCAAATTGATCTAAATTATCCATTTTCCTTTAAAATTAACAATTTATCTAGAGACCTTCAGATCCACCTAACTAAAATAACGCATGTCAAATATACTCAAATAGTCATTCTTCCTTCTCTTTCCCACTTTGGCCACCAACAATAATAGGTAGACAAAAAAAGGAAGGTTGAGAGTTTGAATCAAACTTGGTTGATGGAGAATCATATATTAAGGAAGAAGCAAGAGATACTCTACTACTATGTTGAAATAGAAGATCTTGCTCGTAAAATCACTTTTGATTCTGACTGCGTTCACCTTTATTTTTCAATTCTTCTTCACGTGAATTGGTGGAGCTCGATCTTGGACTCAAAATTTTGTAAGTTATGTAGGGTAAAAAATATTCCTTGTTATTAGTTAAAAAAAATTCCTTTTCCTTGGGCGCAATTTTTTAATTATCTAAGTTGTAAGTCACGCAGGAAAAATGTTTAATTTTTTTAGCTAAGTTGAAGATGATGGTAGCGGCAGTCGACGCCTCTATGGTCTTATTCACACCATCAGTTAAATAAGTAGATAATGGAGAAGTGATTCTATTCCAACCTGATATAAAAGGATCCATACCTTGTTATAGTTATTTCTACTCAGAAGTGGTCGGTGTCCTAGAGTGACACCTTTTGGCCAAAAATCTTAATGGAGAGAGCATCACAAGAACTGGAATATTGACATCATCATCGTTGGACTTTGAAGCTTTATTTTTATTTTTATTTTACTTATATTTTTGCTCTATATTTTTTTGTATTGCCATAGTTGGTTTATTGAAACTTGAAAAAGTGAATGAGGTGAAGAAGGAGGAGGAGAGGATTGGAACAAAAAAGATGGGAAATTGATTAAATTAGATGTGTTAGGTCGACATGTCATGGGTTAGGTCGGGTTAAAAGAGAAATCAAACAATTTTGATCAATTTAGGGAAATTATTAATTTAGAGGGTATATGTGATAAGTTTTGTAACAGTGGGGCATAAATAGTCAAATTGTATAATGAAGGATAAACTTAGGTAATAAATGTAAGCTTATGGGTATTTTTAACCTTTTCCCGTATGTTTTATTACTCTTCAAATTGATGTACAAATGAACTTAATTGACTTTCTATTATAGAAGAACTGAAGTTGCTCTATAAGCAACTTATAAGCTACTTGAAGGAAAGTTGCTTGCAAAGCTACTCGTAAGATACTTATAGGAACCTGCTTGTAAAGCTGCTTGCAAGTTGCTTGTAGGAACCTACCTGCAAAGTTACCTATAAGCTTATTTAGAAAGTTGTAGGAGTACCGAATGGACATTCATAATATAATATATTTATAACACATCATCTTTGATATTCATTGATAAATAACGTGTCTCGTTAAAATCTTACTAGAAAAAAATCTTAGTAAAAATAAAAACCTAATGAAGAAAAAAAAAGTGTACATATCTAATATTACACATTTGTTAGATGTCTCATGAAAATCCCATGGAAAAAACCTTTGTTAAAGAAAAAAGAATACAACACATATTTTACTTCCTTTGGTGAAGACCATGATTTAGTTTCTGCATTTCTGTCACGGTTCAAAAATCGAGGTCATGATGGCACACACTCCAAACCCATCCTGATATGTAAGTCGAAGAATTTAACTTAGGTGGTATAAGAAACCACACATACGAGACTCCTAGAGTGGAGTCAGGCCACAAATGAAGAAAGAAAAAGAAAAGAGGACAACAAGATAATTCTCAAAACTTGGTATCATAAGCATAAAGAGCATCTACTATGTCACTAGAATATGAAGTATATCTCAAGTCTTTGAAATGAAAATAAACATTGTAAATAATAGATGGAGTCTAACGGCGATCCAGAAAGCAGTATCTCACCACGGCTCCAAATAGACTCAACCAGCTAGATCTGATCATCCGCCACGAGAAACACCATGACTATGATCTACATTAAAAGGATAAAAGAAGTAGGGGTGAGTACAATTTACATATACTTAGTAGTTTTGGCGACTGAGTATAAAGTAATTAATCCAACTTACGAAATAAACTACGAAACGCTTCCACCTGCATACATAAAAATTTCATTTTGACATCAGTGCTACCATTTTATATAAGAACCATATGAGTAAAGTAAACACATAAGACTACAAACAGTTTCTCATATCAACATGCAAATTACACAACAAACAAAGTTGGACAATGCGATGCAATGGAATGATGAAATGATGTGATGGAACCAAGGTTGTCGCACAACCTGTCGTATACACCTTGCTGAGCTTTAGCTTCCAGACAAGAAACCATGGAGGACTCGTAGTCTATATACCAATATCACAATTTCAATATCTCATCAACTTGCGACCTAGCTCGTGGTCAAGGATACACAAGATATCTCATTTTCTTTCTCAAAATAGTACTTCCATAGTTTCTCAGATTTCCATGAACATTAGTATGATGAATGTGGATGAATGCATCACAACACATACAACACGGAGGCATAATCAATTCAACAAAGGTCTAAAAGAGTCTAAAGTCTCCAAACTCAATAAATCATGATGTACACCTCCACATGGAAAAATAGTGGAAGAATTATTTGAAATAAGTCTTTACTATTTGGAAAACATTTCTTTCATTTTAAGATGTGATCAAAAACAAGTTCAAGCCCCTAACTCAGACATTTCAAGTAAAAAAATATTAGGATAGACAACTCAACCCATTTCTTGGGTAAATCTCATGTATCCCATATTCTCATAGTTAATAATATCACATAAGGCCCCCACACGGGCTAAGCATTACAAATAAGCCCCACACGGGTGAAACAATAAAGTCTACAATTTTCAACATCTCAACTTCATACTACGATCTCATTCCATAGTTTAGTTCATAAGAAAGATTAATTATTCAACTCAGTCTAGAAGAAGGATAATCCAAATCTACCTCGAAGGTCAAAATTTCATCTGAACCACTTTACCTAAGCTTTTTTTCTTGTATCAATCAATTCCGAAAATGATTTCTAACTATAAAAAATGGAAAAGATTTATCATAAGGGTTCCAACGATACCCATATTGTTAAGATTATAAATCGGGATTAAAATAGTCTAAAAACTCTTTTCGAAATCGAGAAGGGAATAATCAGAAATTTATTTGAAAAACATGTTCTACAGATAAAGAGGAGTTCACAGTTGAAAAAATTCATTAAAATCAAGTAAGAAATGAGTTCCAAATCAAGAAATTACCAATTTTCCAACTTGAAGGAAAAAAACCTAAAACCCGCATTTGAAATCTCAATTTAAAGTGTTTGGAAGATAATAATTGAAGAAGTTCATAAGGAATCATTAAGGGAACTTACCCACAAGAGTTTTCTTAAAAATAGCTTCCAAGAATCGCCTTTCCTAAGCTCCAATCGATTGAAAATGATGAGATATGAAAAGTGGGAAAGAATCTCAAAATTTAGTTTTCATGAACATGCATGCATATGGAGTCATGAAAATGACTAAAATGCATGAATCTGAAAGAATGAACGGCTTTGTCTTCGGCTTCCCAAGTAGCACCCTCAAATGATTGATTCCTCCAAAGAACTGGTAACTTTTTTATTTCTCAATTTCCGAACTTGACGGTCTTAAATCTCAACCGAAACCTCTTCATATGAAAGACTTTCCTCAACTTCCAAGCTTTACAATAGCACTATGGACGTAGGATCACCAACACACTTTTTCAACAAGGATACATGAAACACCGGATGTACCGAAGCCAAATCGAAAGGAAAATCCAATTCATAAAAACTTTCCCAATACGCCTCAAAATCTGATATGCGATCATATACCGGGGACTAAGCTTTCCTTCCTTCATAGGTGAGATTTTCAAGTAAATCCAATCATCAACATCAAATTCAAGCTCTCTCCTTCTAACATCATAATATGATTTTTATCGACTTTGAGTCGTTTTCAACCTTTCTCTAATAAGTCAAACTTTTTCCATAGCCTCATGCACAAACTCAAGGTCCTATCAAATCAAGTTCACTAACTTCAAACCAAACTATAAGAGACCTACATCTCCTACCGTAGAAAGCCTCAAATGGTGTCATTCCAATACTAGAGTGATAACTATTATTATAAGCAAACTTGATCAAATGCAAATGATCATCTCAATTATCCTTGAAGTCGATCACACAAGCTCTCAACATATCTACTAAAGCCTGAATAGTATGCTCGGCATGTGCATCGGTCTGAGGATGAAAAGTAGTGCTAAGCTTCACTTGAGTACCAAGATCTTTCTGAAATGACTTCCAAATCTGAAACGTAAATTGAGTACCACGATCGGAGATAATGGATAAAGTCACTCTATGCAACCTCATCATTTATCGAATATAAAGTTTGACATAATCTTCGGCTGAAAATGAAGTCTTTACGGGAAGAAAATGAGCCGACTTAATCATTCGGTCCACAATAACCCAAATCGAGTCAAACTGACGATGTGTACTCTGAAACCCCTTAACGAAGTCCATATTCAAATCTTCCCACTCCTAAGTAGAAATGCTAGTATCTTGAGCCAAACCACCCAATTTTTTATGCTCAACTTTCACCTGTTGACGATTCGAACATTTAGCCATAAATTCCACAATATCCCTATTCATCCCATTCCACCAATAGACCTCCCACAAATCACGGGACATCTTGGTGGCTCCTGGGTAAATAAAATATTGAGAACTGTGAGCTTTCACCAAAATCTGATTCCTCAACTCATCAACATTTGGAACACATAACCGACCTTGATAACGAAGGACACCATCCCCTCATTGGGCTAAAGTCTCAATAGCTTTTCCAAAAACTGACTTTTTCAAGTCAACCAAAACTGGATCAAGATCTTTCTTAGCTTTCACTTCCGAAACAAGAGGCGATTCTGAACCATTCTAAACAATCACACCATCCTTATTAGAATCAACCAAGCGAACACCCAATCAGACTAGTCTATGAGCATCACAGACTAACTCATTCTTATCATCCTTGATGTGAGCAAAACTATCCATTGATAATCTACTAAGTGCGTCGATCACCACATTCGCTTTACCCAGATGATTAGGACACTCATGTCGTAATCCTTCAATAACTCAAGCCACCTTCTTTGGTGAAGATTCAAATCTTTTTGAGTGAATACATACTTCATGCTTTTGTGGTCGGTGAACACATCCACGTGAATACCAAATAGGTTATGCCTCCAAATCTTTAAAGCAAAAACCATCGCTGCTAACTTCAAGTCATGAGTAGGATAATTCTTTTCATGCACCTTCAATTGCCTTGAAGCATAAGCGATGACTTTTTCATGTTGCATTAAAATACAACCAAGACTAATTCGTGAAGCATCACAATATACCACAAAGTCATTCGATCCTTCCGATAATGTCAATATAGGGGATGAAGTGACTTTATCCTTCAACTCTTGAAACTCTTCTCACAAACTTTCGACCATAGAAATTTCACCTTCTTGTGAGTCAACGTCGTTAAAGGTGAGACAATAGAAGAAAATCTTTCCACAAATCTTATATAATAACCAGTCAATCCCAAGAAACTCTGAATATCCAAAGCGGACAGAGGTCTAGGCAAATTCTTAATTGTCTCGATCTTCTTAGGATGAACTTGAATACCATCACTAGAGACAACATGACCAAGGAAAACAATGGACCTCAACCAAAACTCACATTTGCTAAACTTAACATACAATTTCTGATCCTTGATAATTTGCAACACAATCCTTAAATGCTCAACATGTTCATCCTCACTCCGTGAGTAAATTAAAATATCATAAATAAACACAATCACAAACCTGTCAAGATATTGGTTGAAGACCTTATTCATTAAGTCCGTGAATGCCGCCAGGGCATAAGTCAAACCAAACGACATCATCAAGAATCCATAGTGACCTTACATAGTTCAAAAAGTCATCTTTGGAATGTCACTTTTATTTATCCTCAATTGGTGATAATCCGACCGGAGGTCAATCTTAGAGAAGAAACTCACACCTTGGAGTTGATCAAACAAGTAATCAATCATTGGAATAGTATACTTATTTTTTATGGTAACCTTATTCAATTACCGATAGTCAATGCACATACGAAGTAAACCATCCTTCTTTCAAACAAATAACATGTCACGACCCAAAGTATACCACAGGCGTAACATGGCGTATAGGACCCCGAGAGGTCCAATACAAGCCACTTATCATACATCGTACAAGATAATAGAAATAAAGATTTTAAAAGATATCATCTTATACATCAAAAGAGTTGACAAAGTAGGAGTCTACATAAGTCTCAAAAGACATCTAATATATCATAAGGAAGATGATTGAGACATAACCCATGCATCACATACAAAGTCTGAAACTGAAATACAGGAAAGAAATAAAAGAGTCTCGGTCCTCGGAACCTGAGGACTCACCAATCTTCAAAGTCTATGAAGGATCAACTAGCCACGAGTATGGAATGTAGGAGCATCAGACCCTACATTAGTGAAATAATATAGACACAAGTATGCATTAGTACATGAAAGGTACTAAGTATGAGGCAATATGCATAAACATAGGCATGATAGCATGAATGACTTAATAATGAGTAGCCATGATCATATTGAAACATTTGAAAGCTTTAAAGGAGACATGACATGAAAATCATGAAAACATGGTCAAGTACATTAACATAAAAGACATAAGAAAAGCTTTGAATAAACATAATTATTTTGTGAGATATTAGCTTTAACCGATAATAAGACCATGAGAGCTATATCATGGAATACAGTATATCACTCATATCGAAAGAAAGGGAATCTACTTGCCAAGGTAGAATTCGTACATATCATCATTTGCTAAAGTGGATCTACTAGCTAGGTCATTTAAGAAAATCATACGGGAGCACGTAGTTTGGGACTAGAGGTTGCTACTAGAGACTACCCTATTTGAGCCTCCACCTCAAAGCCCTCTCGGTGCTAAGTCTAAATCCCAACGGAATAGATAAAAGTCAAATATCATTTTAACATAGGAAAGACAATGATCAATACCAATCCACACTTTTGAGATCATAACTCCTTAAACATAATTCAACATGGATAGGAAAACCTTTCTCCAATGTGAATTCATTTGTGAGAAATACCTTTCACAATCATGATCATCATAGTAAGTGAGAAATCCTTCTACAATAGCATTGATATTTTCCTTTCAAAGCATCCCCAAACCACTTATAATCATTTCATAATAACATGCATATCTTCAAAATTCATAATTCATAGTTCATGGGTGGATCATGGTTGAAAAGCATAATTTAGGCATGGGTAAATACAATTTCAACTAAATATCATAGATTAACATCAAATCATGCATTAGAAGACTTAATCAACCATAATCAATCATAATCAGACGAAAACCACATTTATTGAATTGAAACCCTAATTTGATCAATTGAAAATTGAGTTGGGAAATTGAAATCCTTGGGGACCCCATGGAGCAAAGGACTCCATGGGACACATACCTTGATGCTAGAAGCCCCAAAAAATGGAGGATTGAAGACTTTGAAGAACCCTAGCTCTTCTTCTACTTCCTTAGGTTGAGAGAATTTGGAGAGGATGAATTTGGTCAAGTTTAAAAAATTTAGGAGAATGAACTGAAAGTGGGTAATTTGGGGTTTAAAAGCTTTATATAGGGCTTAGGGTAAAAGGCAAAACGGTATAGTATTGGGTTAAAACAATTATGAAAAGACCCAAAATCCCCTTAAAAATAACTATCTGACTTGACCTATGGTCCGTAGGTCCTGGTCAACTGTAGAAATGATCAAAGACCCTTAATTTTAACCAACTTTGACGGACACAGTCTACGGCTCGTAGACCCATCTACGGACCGTAGACAACAACCGTATAACCCAACCTCATGCTTAAAATTTCACTAAGTCTGGGACTCATCTACAAGATATATCTACGACTCGTACATAGAATGACGAACCGTCCTGGTGAACCGTACAAGGGTACTAGACTTGTTTTGAAAAATTTATTTCCCCCCTTCCTACGATTGCCATATACGACCCGTAGAAGCTTGTACGTCCGTAGATGGGACCTGTAAAATTAGACTTCAGTCCAAAAAAAATATTTTCTTCATTTTTCAAATTTTGAGGTGTTACAATATCTCCCCCTTGGGAACATTCGCCCTTGAATGGGACTCAAGGCAACATAAGGAGGGTAGAGAAAGAGATCTAACAACCCAACAAGAATGCAACTTCATCAACAACACATAACCAAGGTGGAACATCAACTCCAAGATTAAACATATTCAAAACATCATTTCATAAGGTATACATGCAAATCATACTCAAATGCACATAATCATGAAGCAATCAATCAAAGCTAAATCAAAATCTCAAAAATAAGTTTTCATGAGGATGCTTGCATGAGGAAACATGAGAATGACTAAGACATGATGATGGACCATGAGGAACTAATTAAATACCTCAAGCTAGAGTAGGGTCGAAGGAAAAAAGATGGGGGTAACAAGACATCATATCGGCCTCGGCCTCCCAAGTAGCACCCTCAACCCTTTGATTTCTCCATAAGACCTTTACGGATGCAACTTCTTTATTCCTCAATTTCTTAACTTGCCGGTCCAAAATCTCAACCAGAACTTCTTCATGAGAAAGACTCTCATTTATACCAAGACTTTCCAATGGTGCAATAGATGTCGGATCACTAACACATTTCTTCACAAAGAGACATGGAAAACCGAATGTACTGATGCTAAGTCATTAGGCAAATCAAGTTCATAAGCAATTTTACCAATGCGCCTCAAAATATGATATGGGCCCACATAACGGGGACTAAGCTTCCCTTTCTTTCCAAACCTCATTACACCCTTCATGGGTGAAATCTTCAAGTAGACCCAATAATCTACATCAAACTCAAGGTCTCTTCTTCTAACATCGACATAGGACTTTTGTCGACTTTGAGCCATTTTCAATCTTTCTCTAATAAGCCAAACTTTCTCCATAGCCTCATGTACCAACTCGGGACCTATCAAAGCAACCTCACCTACTTTAAACCAACCTATGAGAAATCTACACCTCCTACCATAAAGAACCTCAAATGGAGTCATACTAATACTTGAATGATAGCTATTATTATAAGCAAACTCAAACAAAGGCAAATGATCATCCCAATTACCCTTGAAGTCAATTACACAAGCTCTCAACATATCTTCCAAAGTTTGGATAGTACGCTCCGCGTGCCCATCGGTTTGAGGATGAAAGGCCGTACTAATCTTAACATGAGTACCAAGGCCCTTTTGGAAAGATTTCCAAAATTGAGAGGTAAATTGGGTACCACGATCGGAGATAATAGATAGGGGCACTCCATGCAACCTAACCATCTCTCTTAGGTACAACTTAGCATAGTCCTCCGCCGAATAAGAAACCTTGACGAGAATGAAATGAGCCGATTTCATCATACGATCTATAATAACCCAAATTGAGTTGTGTTGTCGCCGGGTGCAGGGTAAACCAACAATGAAGTCCATAGGGACAAAATAACGTAGTTTAGGGATTAATTAAAGACCAAAATATCCTAAATTAAAAACTGTCGGACAGGGTCTACGGCTTTGATCTACGGTTCATTGGACTTTCTATGGGTTGTCTTGGTCAACCGTGGAACCTGTTACTGGGGCTCAACATTCTGAACAATTCCTACGAGTCATCCCTACGGACCGTCAACCATTCTACGGTTCGTAGACCTCAAGTTTAAGCCCAAAATTTCACTAAGTCTGGATCACTTCTACAGATACCTCCTTACGCGCCATAGAACACCCTACGATTAGTCTTGTTCATTCGTAGGTCAAACATCAAAGACTGAACATTCCTCGGAAATTCACCCAGGCCCTATGAGTGCTTTCCAACGGTCCGTAGGTAGGACTCGTAGACCTACTGCCTCAGTGCCAAAATGCAAACTTTTCATTTTCAATTACCAAGGTGTTACATTACTATTTTATTTATTTGCTAATATATATATATTATATGTAAATCTATACTTCGGTATGATATATATTTTTATAAATACCAAATATCATACTAAATACTAATTTTTTTTTTAAAATGCATATCAAATAGGGGTGTGCATTGGTCGGTACGGTTTATCGATTTTTGATTTTTAAGTACGCTAAACCAATAACCAAATCAATAAGATATTATTATCGATTTTTAATACTTAATAGTCCGGTTTAGCCAATAAGAAAATGCTCATAAAATAATCATATGACTTCTCCAATAATTTGACGCGACAAAACAATAATGTAAATTTACGGAATGCTCATAAAATAGAAATAATAGTAACTAACATATAAAGAACTATTCAAGAGCAACACAAATAAAATAATTATGACAATAATGTGAATTGAAGGCTGAAGGGCAAATATAGTAACTAATAAAGTGTTGATATTGATATTTTAGTATGGGTTATCGGTTTATCTAGTAACCTAATATTAAAAAATCAATATCAAACCAATAACCCAATATTTTTTTAAAAATAATCCATTTATTCATTAACGAGTAAATATCTCAAAAGGTTACTCAACTTTAAGAAATTATGTAGCAAAGTCATTCAACTTTTGATATAAAATAAAGTTGAATGACTTTGCTACATAATTTTTCAAAGTTGAGTGACCTTTTAAAAATATTTACTTGTTCATTAACTCAATAATATTAACCCAATAACATTTTTTTCGATTTAATTTTTGCAACTTGTCAAACATCATAACAACCAAATCACGCTATTAATTTTTTAAATTATATATAAATTTCACCCCGCCCGTAATGAGATGTCGGTAGTCGAGATGGGTAATTGAATTGTGTAAGTAGTGTTATGAAGGAAGGTAGAGAGTATATATATATGGAGAGAGATAAAAGATGAAAATGGGCAAGTGAGGGCGCTGTAGTTGAAAATGAGCGTTGACGCAGTTATGGAAGTAAACCCTATTCCTACTGAATGGGATACAAACTTTATACATTATCATTCCTCCGCCGTTTTCTTTCCCTTTCTCTTTCTTTCTTTCCAAATCCAAACTTTCCTCAATCCTTCACTGATTTTTCAACATCTTTTTTGCTTTGTTATTGATTTGCTGCTATGGGGAAGCCTACTGGGAAGAAGAAAACTCAAGTGATATCTGCAAATGTCAAACATGGTACCTCCAAAGCATTTGATGAAGACACTGCTGTATTCATCACTATGTCTCAAGAATTGAAGGAAGAAGGGAACAAGCTTTTTCAGAAGCATGATCATGAGGGGTCTATGTTGAAGTATGAGAAAGCTCTTAATTTGCTTCCACCTAATCATATTGATGTTGCTTATTTGCATACTAATATGGCTGCTTGTTATATGCAAATTGGTCTTGGTGATTACCCAAGAGCAATAACTGAATGTAACTTGGCACTTCAAGTTGCTCCAAAGTATACTAAAGCTTTGTTGAAGAGAGCAAAGTGTTATCAATCATTGAATAGGCTTGAATTGGCTTTAAGGGATGTTAACCTTGTTTTGAGTATTGAACCCAATAATTTGACTGCGCTTGATATTGCAGGGGCGTTGGAACAGAAAGGTGTAAAAATTGAAGAATTAGTATTGCCCTCGGAAGTTGTTGTTGAGCCTCCGGTTTCTACTAAGGTTGTAAAGTCTAAAAGGAAGAAGAGTAACAAATTTGACAGAAAGAAAGTTGAGGAAAACAAGGTGGTTTTGGAGGAGAAAAGAAGTGTTAAGGAAGAAAAGATAGTGACAAGAACAGTGAAATTGGTATTTGAGGAGGATATTAGATGGGCACAGTTACCAGTGGATTGCAGTATTAGATTTGTGAGAGACATTGTTCTCGATCGATTCCCAAACTTGAAGGGTGCATTGATCAAGTATAGGGATCAAGAAGGTGACTTGGTTACTATAACCACCACTGATGAGCTTAGGTTGGTTGAATCATCTGCTGCTCCTCAGACTTCTTTAAGACTCTACGTTGTACAAGTTACGCCAGATAAAGAACCTGTATATGAGGGAATGAGTGGTGAAGAAGATATGAATTCCAGCAGTTACAAATCAACTATAGTCACAGATGATGGGCATCTGGAGAAAGAAAGGCAACTGAATAAAGGGACAACTTGTGTTGAAGACTGGATCATCCAATTTGCACGGCTGTTCAAAAATCATGTTGGCTTTGATTGCGACCCATATCTGGATCTTCACGAGATAGGTATGAAACTCTACTGTGAAACTATGGAGGACACTGTTACAGGTGAAGAAGCACAAGAGCTTTTTGGAATTGCTGCAGCCAAGTTCCAAGAGATGGCAGCTTTGTCTTTGTTTAATTGGGGAAATGTTCATATGTCCAGAGCAAGGAAGCGCGTATACTTTACTGAAGACGGATCTCGGGAGTCTGTGTTGAAGCAGGTTAAATCTGCATATGATTGGGCTGAAAAAGAATATGAAATGGCAGGACGTAGGTATGGAGAGGCTCTTAGGCTCAAGCCTGATTTCTATGAAGGCCTTCTTGCACTTGGTCAGCAGCAGTTTGAACACGCAAAACTCTCCTGGTACTATTTGATTGGAAGCAAAGTTGAGTTAGAGACGGGGACTTGTGCAGAGATCTTGGAGCTGTATAACAAGGCTGAGGATAGCATGGAAAGAGGAACAGAAATGTGGGAGGAGATGGAAGAACAACGTCTTAATGGACTCTCCAAAAATGATGAATATAAAGCTCTATTGCAGAAAATGGGATTGGATGGTCTACTTAAAGATAAACCAGCCGAAGAAACTGAAGAGCAAGCTGCAAACATGAGGTCTCAGATTTACCTCTTATGGGGTACCATGCTCTACGAACGTTCCGTGGTCGAATTTAAGCTGGGACTACCAACTTGGGAAGAATGTTTGGAGGTTGCAATGGAAAAGTTTGAGCTAGCTGGAGCATCTCAAATTGATATCGCGGTTATGATAAAGAACCACTGTTCCAATGAAACTGCTCTTGAAGGTAAAATATGAACAAATTTTTTTCTTTCTATTTTACATGCATTTTATGCTGAATTAAGTGATATATTTCCTTGCCATCTTGCACCTGTTCCTTTCCAGGTTTTAAGGTCGATGAGATAGTGCAGGCATGGAAAGAGATGTATGATACTAATAGGTGGCAGACTGGGGTGCCAGCTTTCAGGCTAGAACCATTATTCCGTCGCCGTGTTTCAAATCTCCATACTGTATTGGAAAATCTTTGAGTTACAATATCTGTGATTGATCATTACATGGGAGCAAAGGATATCTGTCATTACCTCTCAATTTTGTGTGGCTGTATGTTGCCAAGTCAATGGGTCAGTCTGCTTTTCCATTTTCTTGGTTTTTTACAATAAGTTCTTCATCTTTTGCATGCTAGTATTGCTAAATTTTGTGAGAGGAAGTTGAAGCACATTGCAGTTGTGGTATGTTATGTTGCTCTCTATGCATTCATCCCTTAAATTTATTATGCAGAAAACACAAGTATACTCAAACTGTAGGGAAGATAAAGAGAACAGAATATTTCAGAGATGCATATTAATTGCAGTAGAATGTCATTTTATGGCAAAGTTTTTCTGTCTTAATTAAAATATTTATCACCTAGCATCCAAGGATGTGACTTAGTGGTAAATGAAGTGGGCTTAGAGCCATGAGGTCTCAGGTCCAAATTCCAATAGCGACAAAAACAAGTGGTGATTCTTTTTCATATCTGTCCTAGACTTGGTGGACAAAGTTACCTGGTACCATATCTTGTGGAATTAGCAAAGGTGCATGCAAGCTGGGTCTGACACCACGGTTATAAAAAATATTAATCACCTAATTAGAACTAGTTATCATGATAGTTATCAGAAGTCTTTTGAGTGACTGTTCTTGCCTGGCTGAGGTTTTGTCATGCAGTCATTTCATTTACCAGTCAAAATGTTTATCTAGCTGTCATTTTGAACAGGTCTCAACATAGAATCAGTCTAGGGTGAGCATTTGGTACTTCGGTTCGGTTCTTTCGAACTTCGGTTTGGTATTTAGTTTTCGGGTTTTCAATAGTGTGTACCGAATACCGTACCAAACTAATTCGGTTCCTCGGTGTTTATTTAAATGAAACAGCTAATGGAAGTGCCAAACATCCAGACCCTTGCTATCATTCTTGGGTGTGGTGTAGGTAATCTGCCCACAGTATACCTAGGGATGCCTTTAGGCAGAAAACGTAAGGATGTGGAGATTTGGATAGCATTATAGAGAAAGCTAACAAGAAGTTGGCTCAGTGGAAAGCCAGTATCTTTCAGTAGGAGGAAGGGTCACACTAATCAACTAAGTGTTGGACTGGCTTCTCACCTATGTGATGTCTCTATTTCCTATACCTGCAATTGTGATTAAGAAGCTAAACAAATTGAGGAGAGACTTCCTATGGAAAGGCAACAAGGAAGAGAGGGGGGGGGGGGGGGGGATATAATCTGGTCAAATGGGAGGTAGTTCAACGGAGCAAAGGTGAAGGTGGTCTTGGTATCAGAAACCT
>JAJONR010010822.1:0-25900 GCA_029582245.1 Solanum etuberosum | reverse complement strand
GGTCCTAATTAAATAAAATATAGACCATATAAAACAACTAATTATAAGGTCATCTACACAAGATTATACTTTAACACATGATATATATATATATATATTTAGCAGGATGGTCCTAATTAAATAAAATATAGACCATATAAAACAACTAATTATAAGGTCATCTACACAAGATTATACTTTAACACATGATATATATATATATATATTTAGCAGGATGGTCCTAATTAAATAAAATATAGACCATATAAAACAACTAATTATAAGGTCATCTACACAAGATTATACTTTAACACATGATATATATATATATATATTTAGCAGGATGGTCCTAATTAAATAAAATATAGACCATATAAAACAACTAATTATAAGGTCATCTACACAAGATTATACTTTAACACATGATATATATATATATATATTTAGCAGGATGGTCCTAATTAAATAAAATATAGACCATATAAAACAACTAATTATAAGGTCATCTACACAAGATTATACTTTAACACATGATATATATATATATATATTTAGCAGGATGGTCCTAATTAAATAAAATATAGACCATATAAAACAACTAATTATAAGGTCATCTACACAAGATTATACTTTAACACATTATATATATATATATATATATATATATATATATATATACCACATGTTTCAGAAGGTGTAGGTAGCGTATATCCAGAATAAAATGAAAAAAGATAGGTTGAGATAGTTTGATCATGTCCTACATTGACGACAAGTACATCAGACTGCAGATATGAAACTATAATGAGTGAAAGAGTTAAAGAGGATTATATAGAAGTAAAATCACGTGAAGAAAATTATGTTGAATAACTTGCAATTTATTAAAATCAATCAATACTTTATCACAAAATAGGGTACAATAGAGAAAAAAAGAAGAAGATCCATATAAGTAATTTTTACTAATTGGGACTAATTGTTGGTACATAATATTGAATTTATTGCTTTTCTAGAAGTATTTTGACTTTATCATTAATTTATATGCCAATAAGAATATGGAGAATTTATTATTTTTTAATACTATATATAGATAGATGGATAGATAAGTTTTAGATGATCAAACTAATTAATCAACAATCTTTAATTAGTATGAAATAATTGATTCCAGCTTACAGCAAATATGCTTCATTATCCAGCAAATATGCTTGTGGTTTTGCCAGTTAGGAAGAATAATTAATACAGTTTCATGTGCACAAGCTTGTTCTTTGTATTCTCCCTCCGTCTCGAAATACTTATCGTATTTTTTATACGTCTTTTAAAAAATATTAATTAGGAGAAGTGTTTTAACTATTTTATCGTTATTTATGTCTTAAATTATAATCTCTTCTTTTAATATTTACTTATGTGTCATAATGGAAATGTTTGTAGTTTTCAAGAATAATTATTCTTAAGAGATTTTTATTTTTCTTAATCTTAAATTTCTAAATGTACAAATATTTTTAGTAAAGCCAATAATAATTTGTTTGACCAAACTTTTAAAATCTGTTTACTTTGAAAAGTGTGAATCTGTCTTTTTTTTTTATTGCACTTTTGATCCTCTCGATGAGAGAATTAATTAGTGGAAAGATCTGTTATTTGATCTAGTGGAGGGCAATGAAATTAGTATAAGATACAATAAATAATAGGAGTAATATTACTATATTATATTTTGAATATATTAAATAGAATGCTTTTGGGAAATGTATTAGACATTGAATAGTATCTAATAACAAGAGTAAAATGGACACAAATAGATAGTAAATAATACATTGATTTTCTAAACCGGATGACTATTGTTGAACATCTATTTTTAGTATAGTGAACAAGTAAAAATGAACAGAGGAGTATCATTAATCCTCCCGACCTGCCTTTTTCAAATGAAATAATTATGAAATATCTTGGTCAGGTATTGGGTCCAACAATCAGTTCAATCAAAGGGTGTATTGTCTCTTTGAGTGAAGAAGAGAGGAGCTTTATATAGACACTCTTGAGCCATTATTCTATTGATTGGTTCTAGCTCCAAAAAAACATATACATGTAGCTATGTCGACTTACCTACATCTTGTTGACTAAACGATTAGGTATACCATGCCACATATCATTGTGCACGTTAGAAACTATTGAGACTCTTTTCCGATAATTGAGAAATCTCTGAAGGTCAATGCCACATAATTCACAACTCGATGGATAATGAGTCGGATCTTCTACCCTTCTCCACTTAAAATTTTTGGGATTTCAAAATAAAGTTCTGTTTTATTTTCAAATCACAATATATGATCTAGCAAAACCTCATATGTCCTACACTGGATGACTACATTTTACATGAAATATTTGATATTCATTCTCCAAATTACGATATTACATCATTGGAAATGATAAATAAATTAATGAAAAAAAAAATGTAAATATCAAAGAAAAAATCAACTACATCATCCAATGAGACCTAATAATACTTCAAAACTGCAGATCAAGAGAAGATTTTCTCTTTCAAGATCTCTTCACAACAGTGAAATGATGGCAAAATTTGGAGATGAAGATAAGTTCATCTTCAAGATCTCTTTACCACAACAGTGGCAAAGAAAGGATGGTGGCTGAACTCGAATTGAACCTTCAGCGACGCGTCAACAGCCCCTAGCCGGGAAATAAGACTTAGCGCAACACTGTTATGTTCAGCTACCTGTTCTATACGACGAAGCTCTGCCATTTTATCCGAATCATTAGAAAAATTGCTCCTCAGCTCCTTTGCTATTCTCTGAGTTTCTTTGAAGCAGTTATACATAGACACGCTCTGCATAATCAGAGTTTCATGTTACGTCCTGGATGAAGACCAAGTTTTGCAACCCCCTCCCCCTTAGCCCTCGAAAGGAAAAAAAGAAAAGGCAAGTAATATATACAATAAAAAGAAAAAGAAAGACCAGAAAGGAAACATTTGTCAAGGATAACTCACAGATAGACGAGCATGAGCAGTTGTCTCCTCAAAAGAATAATATGAGACATGATCAGGCAGGCAAGCTTTCAGAAGCAACTCAAAGTGCTGGACAAACCTCTGAGAAAAATTGCAAGATTCGTCAAGAATGGAAATGTATATCCTGTCACTACTAGACAAGCATATCAATGAGAGCAGATGTAAGCACTCAGCAACAATGGATGACAATTAGTTAGGCTACTTGTGCTCTCTTCGGGGACATCCAATAAAATTGGAGCAATACAGAGAGGGTTAGCATGGCTAGGCCCACGCACAAGGATGACATGCACAAATCGAGTGCTGGTCCAAAGAAAAAGTCGTGACAAATATCAGAAGGCACACCTCATGCTCACTATTGAAAGGTCCTGTGCTGAGATAGATTTGCCGTTCATTCCTCAAAGCTGCAAGCATCTGGAGGAAGCAATAACCAATAAGTTCTCAAGCAATAGAATCAATTGTAAGTTCAACTAAAAATCTCACTGCAGTGTGCAGATATGAAAGAGACGGTAAAACCAAAACGGGAGAAACGATTTTGCAGGCTGTGAGCATTAGTGAAAGCATAATAAACAAAATCAAAAAAAGCTAATTACCATGGTAAGACCTTCAGCGAGATATACATGGCACTGAAGAAACAAAATTGCAGGTGGGAGTTGATTATCTTTTCCACCATCTTTCACCAAATCTCTTTTCTTCTTCCCTTTCTTTTTACCTGATACAAGTCAAATATTTAGATAACGTGTCTCTTATGTGGAAAAAACCATAATAATAAAATTCAATTGTATATTTGTTCTATATATAAGGTCGGGGTAAGGTCTGCGTACACTCTACCCTCCCCAAATCTCACTTGTGGGATCACAATGGGTACATTGTTATTGTTGTTGTATATTTTTTCTATATCCGTGGATGAGTTGCAACTCTATTAAAAGAAGTGGCAAGCAGATGCGACAACAAAATGTTCTCAGAGTAATAATATAAACAAAAGCATCCCTTAGGAAGGGAAACAAAAAAAGAAACTGAAGAGTGGGAACTGGGGATGAGGTCAACAAAAAAAAATGTCAACTGGGTGTCGGTAGTCGGTAACATCATTCCCCATGCTTTCTACCTCTATTTTTCTCATTCCAGCTCTCCAACTTAATACCTGGACATTCAATGTCTCTTGCTAGCTATTGCCTCGGCTCATCAATTGTCTACACTAAGACTCAACTAATTTAGCTCCTTCTCCAAGGGACTTTAGATATGGGCATTTAGATGGGTTGGGTTGTACCAAGTCTGAAGTTGTCTACAAGAGGTAGCCATCAACTGATCAAGATTTACCTTAGTCAACAATTTTAGTGATTTATTATGGGAAATAGTAAATTCCTTTGGAAACTATTTGATAATCCTTATACGAGAATCAGTAACTTAGAGATCATATAAATGTTTGTATTCTTAACCATCTATACCCCAATCATGAAGTAATTTGTACTCAGCACTGAGAACCTATTCAGAATTCTATAATATATATATATATAACTTTAGTGTCTAGTCAGCTTGTACACACCTCGATTATTCCACTGGAGACCTGCTACTATAGAGGTGGACCTAGATTTTTGAAGGTGGCCGGTGCATAATTGCATTCAATATAAATCTATCACCGGTTATAAATATGGTGTAGGGGGTATGTATATCCATTGATATGGTCTCTCTGTATATGCACAAATCTTAAAGATATTAAGTATAATACAAATTGCTGAAGTTTTTGGGTGTTGGTGCACCCGTTCAGGTACTGGATAACTATGCCACTAAGCTAAGTAGATGAAAAACAATCATCTACTGTTATTTTATCTCTGCTATAATTTGAACCCTGATCTCCAACATTTGCACCCACTTCATTGGCCACTAAGCCACAACCATAGGTGCAGTCAACACTCAATAACTTACATATGATAAAGCCACAATTGTTAATTTCAATAACTTGAGAACTCTATGCCGTCTAGATATCAGATGTAAAAACATTTTAATGATTCAACTCATGCCTTCACAACTTTTTGGTTGAATACAATCTGAGTCAAACCATTACATTCATCATGAAAAATGAGATGTCAATGACCTTTTTTTTTCCTTCTTTTCTTCCCTCTGGTTTTTTTATTTTTTGGCATTCTAGCTAATGGCAGGTGATCTAATGACGTAACATTCTAGCTCTATTCAACCATCCAGCAAAAAGCCCTCCTATACAAACAATTCAAGATCAAGAAACTTCAACAGGGAAACAGTGATATATCTAAAATTAGTTCAGATCTCTATAAGCCAGCCACTAATGACAAGTATCGTAAAGCTTCAACCAGCGAATCAATTTGTACGACCTTAGTACAGAAAAGGAGAAACCTATTATCCAAAAGATCTAACCCTTTTACAACAGAACTTTCAGTAGAAAACTAGAAATCCACATATAAGGTTACCAAGGGTGTAGATCCAGAATTGTTCGACAGACTTGCACCAACAACTAGGGAAAAAAAGATGGTTGGAACAAGCAGCATTCTTACTGATTTCATTGCTTGTCATTGCCCTCATATGTGTTTTCTCCGCAAGCTTGATCAGGATAATATACATGTACCAATAGACCATACAATATTCACCAGTAGAATACAAGTCTAATTCAAAGCCCAACATCAGGAAACGGGAAGCAATCCAGTATGTTTGCTCCTCCACCCATATGAGAATGTGTCTGCATATCTTCATGCAAATATTCTGCGACAAAAAATGAATAATAGTTTCCATAAGAGAAATGTCCACTGAGAAGACGAGAGATCAAGAAAGATCAGTATTCTCCACTTTGAAGAAATAGCACAAGGTGGAAACCACAGCAGCAAGAGCTGCTTTACAGGTCCTCAAGAGCCATATTTCATTTTAGAAAGCTATTACTACAAACCCTCGAATAGTATTCTGTAGTTGCAGAGGATATTCACCTCGTTACTTGAAGTGGCTGAGATATCTCCGCACTCTTTCCTAAAAGCCAGTTCCAGCTAAGGAGGAATCAAAGAAACAAATGCAAAATTCAGTTCACAGGAAGGCGATTAACAAAAGAAATAATATAGATGACTCAGTCGCATCAGCAGAAACAGAAGCCTATACTTTAACAAGTTTGACATTACTCAGCACCCTAGAAGATTTTATTGAAATCCAAACAGTAAAAGAAAATAATACAGATACCCAGTTGCAGCAACAGAAACAGAAGCCTCTACTTTAAACAAGTGTGGCAATAGTGCAATACTCAGCTTCCCAGTTTTACACATGCCTTGATAGAAACCAATGTTATGAACCTAAACAGGAGGGGTTTGCTTTAACCAGAAATCTGATTCCATTGCACACCAGAAAATGCTCAGTCAGAGAACTTAATATGTCAATATATAAAGAGAGAGAGAGAGACGAGCTTGCAGGCAATAAGAGGAAAAAATACAGCAACCATTTTGTAAAGAGGAGAGGTGAAGTGCAGATTTTTCTGCAGAAATTAGTCGACTTCTTTTGGCGTTTCTGCTTCGTTTCTATCAGATCGAGCTGAAATTTGAACAGAGTGTTCTGTTCCTTGCATCTTGATCTATGATTAGGAACTGACAGATCACAATTTGGAGTCCTATAGCTCCAGAGTTTCAGTCAAGAACAGTGACTGAGTTTTTGGTGATTTCTCGCTTTTCTTGGTGCAAACTTGTAACGATCATTGCTGTGTTTGGCACTTGTTCTGTGGCCATTTTGGAGAACCTTTGTTAACTATCTTATTGATTTAGTGGAGCTTTTGTCCGGTAAATTTTTTACTCTTCATATTGAAGAGGGTTTTCCACGTAAATTTGATGCCTCTTGGATTTGATTTATTTTTGCATTGCCATATTTATTTGTGGGTGATTATAGTTGCTGCCCGCTCCTTTTTTTGCTCGTGCTTGAGGTTTCCTCTTTGTTCAAATAGATTAGGGAATTTTACACTTGTATTTCTTCCGCTGTTACCTTAGTCGTGCATTCTTGTTGCTTGTTTTGCCCAACAAATTGGTACCAGAGCCAATGGTTCGGAGAGACGAGTATGGAGATCGGGGAGTATCGGTGTGGGGCCCAACTAAGCATCTTTGCTATCTACGGGCCAGTTTTCTATCTTTTGCCCATAACATTGAAGACGCATTCACAAAAAAAAATCCAGTAAGCTTTGATGACATAAATACTGGATGGTGTGGGTGACACACAGTTAATCTCCGAATCAGCTCATGAATGGTGACGGGTCACGTACCATTTTTTAAAAAAAAATGGTGATGGGTCACGTGGAACTTGGTTCAAATAGGTAATCGTTGGGTGTGTGTGAACAAAGTTCCACATGGAAAGTAGAGAAGACAAAAGAAGTCACTAATAAGATGTTGGATACTCTTAATGGTACAAGGCCTTCACGTGGAACTTGGTTCAAATAGGTAATCTTTGGGTGTGTGTGAACAAAGTTCCACATGGAAAGTAGAGAAGACAAAAGAAGTCACTAATAAGATGTTGGATACTCTTAATGGTACAAGGCCTTTTGGGGAAAATCTTGCGGGCTAGATCCAAAGCGAATATTTTTTATTTTTTTTGATAAAGGTAACAATTATATTAATATCAACAGGTATACTACACCAGAAACTGTGTAGTCCCCCTCAAAAGTAGGTCACTTACAAAATGGGCTCCTATATCTTAAAATACTTGCAAACTGCCAAGAACATCAAAAATATCTTCAGTTTGTCCTAACGGATTCTGTTTATACCAAAAACAATAGAGGCCTAGACAGTTCATTTTACACTTCTGAATGCTGCATTACTTGCCCTCAAAATATCTCTGATTCCTTCCTTTCTGTCCAGACAGACCACCAAATACAAGTTGGGACAATCTTCCATCTCTCCTCTCTTATAGCTGCATTGCCATCACTATTCCAGCAGTTAAACACTTCTTTGATTCTTCCTGGCATTAACCATTTTATCTTCCTCAAGTTGATGAAGATTTTCTATAGCTGATCTGTCCACTTACAAAGCAAGAAAAGATGACGAATTGTCTCTCCCTGTTCATTACAAAGGTAGCATCTGGAGCATAGTTGTACACCTCTCTTGATCAACTTTTCATGTGTCAGAACTTTTTCTTTAGTCAATAGCCAGGTGAAGCATGCTACCTTATGAGGTACTTTGACTTTCCAGATCATCTTCCATCGCCAAGAGCCCACCTGATTGTTGTACGAACTGAAATCTCTGTAAGCAGAATTTACAGAGAACTTCCCTTTGTTGTCAAATTACCAGATCAGGCTGTCCTCCTCTACTGAGAAACCATAGTGGGATAGAATTTGGAAGAACTCTGCTACCTAATCAATCTCCCAATCATTTAAATGTATTCTAAAGCTGTGATACCATCCTTGACGTGTCCACATGTCAGCCAAAGATGCTTGTTGTTGTTGGCATAGGTTGTGTAATTCTGGAAATAGGTATTTCAGTGTATTACCCCCAACTTAGTTATCATTCCAAAAGGATATTTTCCTTCCATTACCAACTTTGAATCCCACTTTAAGAATACCTTTGTATTGTTCTAACCCAACATAATGTCCATTCACTCCCTTTGGGTCCTTTTGATCCCATAACTCAATAATTCGTCTTTAAGACAATTTAAGGTTCTCTAAAACTAGAGGTTCTCTACATTTTCTAAAGGTATAGAAATCACCAAACAAGAAGGGGAGTGTTAGCACAACAGAAAGGGTTCTCTCTGTGAGACCAGGAGGTCACAGGTCCAAGCCACGGAGATAGCCTCTTACGGAAATGCAAGGTAAGTCTCTGCCTACAATTAACCCAATGTGGTCTAACCCTTCCCTAGATCTTGGGCATAGCGGGCACTTAGTGATTGAGTGGCCCCTTTTTAATACAAATCTCTAAGAAAACATCTAAAGATCATTAAGCTAGCGACTAAGATTTGATACAAATACTAGTTTACTTTTTCTTTTTTTTGACAAGGACAAATACCAGTTCACTAAAATGAGTACTACTCTAACATAAGGGTAAAACATACACATTTGAGCAATTTCTAAGTTGTATATCTACTCTTTAACAGCAAAAGAATATTGTTAATAAAATTGATTCCCACTAACACCTTAACAGATGCATCCTGCATCTATCAGCAGTTAACTTATTTTAACTTACCATGTCCAAGGCACAGGATCTCAATACAACCTTAGGAAAAACAAACCTATGTAGACCATCATAAAGACAGATATTTGTTCATATTCCACTTGCATTCCGCACCAATCATCATGCTTATATCTAAGTAAGAAAACATTTCAAGGACTGTGGTTTACTCATAATACGTTTTTTTATCTGCCAACTTGAACAAGCGAAGAGTTCAAATTCTAATTCTGCTTTAGCATCCGAACATGGAGGAATCTAAGATGCAGGCCAAAAAATGTATGAAAGTAACGATCACGATTAAAAAAGAAAGAGACAAATACACAAGAATAGAAGTACAAATGGGATAAGAAACAGCATTTCGACAAGTGTATACTGTTCAAACCTGTACGTGTATGATGCGCCAATCTTGCAAAATCTTTCCAAGTTTACGCCTTTGCCACGAAATGTTGGTACAAAGAACTCGAAGCAAAGTGATTAACAACTGTTTTAGATAAAAGCATGTTTTTAATGGTGACAGATCTCATTAAATAGACTAGGCAAATGGAATTTGATCAAAGCAGAAACCTAGCCAATTAGGCGACAAAAAAACCCAAAACAGATCAGTTCGACATTTTACGAGTACCAATAGGCACAGAAAAATTTGACGATAGATTTATTATCAGAAACTCTGGACATAGAAAGTCTCCCTTTAATAAACTCATGCTTACTTGCCCAAGCTGCACAACAGTTTCGTTCTTCTGAATATCATGGTTCTTTGCCACCTCAGGTAACAAAGAAGCTTTACAAATCACAGCAAAGACAGAGTCACGCCCATAAAGCTTCCCATCTTGAACCAGCAAATGCTGTTGATTAGTCTTTCACATGAGAATGTCATTGTGAAAAGATAAAATATATCTTGAAGTTCAACAAGTTAAAAAAATGAACTTGGGTCACAAATTCTGCTACATACAATAGAAGATTAGAAGGCAAATGAAAACCAGTATATGAACCATAAGTTATGAACCCTCAACCCCACAACCAGCCCTCTGGACGGCTGATAAATGAATAATCTTCTGGTGACATATTTTTCTTCATGTGAATTCAGATAGAAAATATCTTTGCTGATTCTTGATAACTCGAAAAGCTAATGCCAACCTTTTGCACCATAACTACAAGGCTTATTCAGTCACAAGATGGCCCAATAATAACTAAATATTATGCAAAAACATTAACTAAATTTAAACATCAGAGTTCCCAAAAACTTGTAGAGAAAAGATGAGCATAATAGCTTAACAGAGATCCTTGTTTTTGGATAAATTTCCAATCACGTCATCACCACAAATACCAAGATGCATTAACATGAAAATGTGAGTTATCCTCTGCATATGTTAGCAAAATCATTGACATTGGGAGCAGAAAAATAAAAACCTTCAATCCTGTACAGTTCACTTCATCGCTTAATCACTAGGCCTAAATTTAAGAAATACTTTTTTATGAACTTTATGATCTATTCTTTGGGTCTATACACCGATGATGATTTAGGATTACATAAATACTTAGTATTCCTCTCCCTGCACAAATTGTTCTTTGGACTACAAGAGTAAAGACAGCAACTTAATGTAGGATGTTCTAAGAGCTGCCTACATCAACTTCCCATTTCAGGGACTAAGCTATGTGAATTAACAAGATTAGAACAGGCAAAATTGATGTGCACAATGTTCATGAATGGACGCATGCAGAATTTATATGTGCTAGAAATTACCTGGAGATGAGCTCTAGCAACCAATTCTGGTTGTAACTTTTGAAACTCGACCACAAATCGTAAAACACCTTCAAAGACTGGATCTAAACTGTAGGAACATATGATCTCTAGTTCATGAAGAAGCTTTTGGAAATATTCAGCTGCCTGGTAGAAGAATACAAACATGATTTGCTGTACTACTTGGATCAAAGCAAGGTGCTTATGTGCTTTTTCATGCCTTACCTTCTTCCAGCTAATTGTCTCGATAGCACGAGGTGGAGTTGGAGCCGATAATCTACTATTTAAGGTAGAATCAAACCCAACAGGTCGACAACCTGAAGTAGTTGTTTCATTTTTCATTCCATCTTCCAAAGTTCCTGGTGCATTGATAGACCTCAAGAATTCTGCTGACTTAATCATGGATTCTAACTCTTCAAAGCAACAAGCAATATGTTTCTTTGCCAATTCCAAACCTCTGCCTTGTGGTCTCTTCATATTTGTGACAACATGGTAAAAGTGCTGGAAACACCAAAGAGAGAATAGTATAAGTATTAAGAGGAACAGCAGTGACATTTCTCAGTTAGGCCGGGTGACATACATTATCTATTTACAAAATAAATAGAAAGGTGCAAAGATGTAGAATCACTACGCCTTATTCATTTGTTCATTAATCAACTGTGGGATGAACCAGCAAGAACTCTACGGATTTTACAAGTTAGAGCAAGTTGAATATAATTTTATTCGAAACCCCTTTTCATACATACTTCATAAAGGGAGCTGGTCTACGAAACAACATAAAAGTAATGCTCTCATTGCTAAAGAAACAACTAATTAACTCCATTTCTTTCATCTCTGCAGTCTGCCCAAGGCCTTAGCAACAGTGAGGTACTGGCTTAACTCTTAACAGCCAAAGTGGTTAGAGCATGCACAAGTGTTTATATTCCAAAATCCCTGACCAGTAAAATTTAGATTAGATAATTATCCTTTGTGGTGCATTTGATTGCAGGGATAGTCAATATCGAATGAGAACAACTTTTTTTTAAAAGGTAAGTAGATTGTATATTTAAAATGAAGTGACTTAGCACCAAGATGGTGCTGCTAAGGCAGTATTCAGGAATCCCATGGTATAAAATACAACAACTGTTACACCTCAACCTCAAACAAGTTATGGTTTGTCATGTGAATCCTCATTAACCATGTTTCTCCATTTAATTTCATCTCAAATTAACATTATACAAAATAAAAATAAAGATAAAAAGTACAAGAAGTTCTATATAATTTGCACTTGTATAAAAATCTCTGATATCGCCTACATAGATCTTCTTCAATTGTGCTCAACCTTTCACTTAGTCTGCATGGATTCCAAGAGATTGTGCAGAAGATCTTTTCACATTGTCAACAAACATTATATGTGCTATCAGAACATGGAAACAAACAGGCACCTATTCCTCCATTGGTGCAGTAGAAACATGTTTTTCTCTATTTTTGAACTTAATTGGGTGTTGCCAGAAAGCATTAAGGATGCCTACAGAGCTGGAGTCTATGGAAAGTTGGTAAATCCATCATGAAGGTCTGGAGAACAGTTCCTGGATGTATATTCTGGACAATTTGGATAGAAAGGAACAGAAGATGTTTTGACGGTTTAGCAACTCCCTTGCACTCCCTAAAAGCTCAAGGTTTAATTGTTTTAAGTAGTTGGAGCAGTCTAACCCCTATTAGCTCCCCTGAGTGTCATTTGGTTTTTGTTAGCTCCCTATCCCTAGCATAGGACTTTTGTAATAGGGCTAACAATCTCTCCTTTGTAATCAGCACATGCACAGTGCTTTTATGCATCTTCTTGATGCTTTTAATACTAATTGTTACTTCAGAAAAAGAGGAATCTTTCTCAAAATGTTATGCCTGGTTCACCTAGCTAGGGTAACATGCTTGAAGAATAGTTTAATTATGGAACCTCTCCTTTTCTCTCAGCTCTCCTCCTACTTTCATTATCAAGTATTTATAGCTTGGTCCGGTCATACCTTTAATTATTTTTTATAAAGTAGTTGGAATATCTTTCCAAGATCTGGCAATAAATGTTTACAGAACTATATGCAAATTTAGCCATAGGGCTAGATCCACCTAATCCCTTGCCCCAGAGGACCCTAGCTTTTCCCCTTTCCAAAAGGTTAGGTCACTTCTAAATGGATAAAGCTGTCCGTTATTCTTGATTTCTTGGTAAATATTACCGACCAATCCTTGACTCAAAAGGTAACAAGCTCCTTGTGTCATCCAGGTGTCATCCAGGTCTCATCTCAAGTAATAAACTAAATACAACTGAAAAATGAATTTTGTCAATACCTATAACCAAACATGGGATAAAATAATCCCGGGATTATTATCCTTATTAAACCAATCAAATGACCCCTTACAGTTATTTCACTAATAGGAACTCATATCTTTTAAAGCTCTAATCTAACAATCTGATACTAAACAGTTAACATTCTAATAATCATTTATATGGTTCATATGGACCCAGGGAAACTTGAAAAATCTTGGGCTTGGGTTACTTGTTTCCCTTTTGATAAATGGGCTTCAGTTACTTCCTAATTTATCTACATTTGAACAAAGGTTACTGAATTGCAAGCCAAAATCAGAAATTCCATCATCAGCTTTGATGATGGCATACAAAGGTAGAGGCCAAAATCAATCGGAGGGAGAGAGAATGCAGAAGAAAAGACAGAGAGAGAGCCATGAAACCTGGTCAACAAGTAAAACATCTCTACATCCTCAAGATGATTATCAATCTCTAGCTTAATAGAGTGAAATGAAACATAGATTTTAGTTAAGAAAAGCGGCGGCAAGACCTATATAACAGAATTTTATTGAAATGACAACACAGAGTAAGACCTTACGAAAACGTAATCGGCATAACAAAGATTTGCAGAATCCTTCCTCCAAATCAGGGTTATTTTGTAATGGTTCTATATCTGCACAAAAGATAATAAACACATAAGAACGTAAGGTGGTCGATGGGATAAGCATAGTTGAAGTTTCACTAAGCTCCTGCAGTTTTCTCCATGACAATGAGACACTCTGACCACATCATGCTTTTAAAACTTACAATTTTCAGAAAATATGAAGTGTTTTTTTCCTTAATAGAAAAGGGCTTGTTCATGAGAAATAAAGAGTGTCAGATATTAGAGGACCGGACTTAAACTAATACAAGGATAAAAATCTAAACAAATAAAAGACCCAGAATAGTTCTTAACAGTTATGATTCTGGCAAAAAAAAAATTTGATAAGGTAAGTGGTATTAATAACAGCATCAAGAAGATGCAAGAATTAGATTCTGGCAAAATTATATTATCAGAAATCCTCATGAACCAAAGCTTTCCTGGTATTGAAAAGATCTTGATTAAAATAGCAGTATTATGCATTCTTACCCAAAAGATGCACCGCATGTCCATAGCTAATGTCAGCATTACAACCTTTTTAAAGGCTCAAAGTCTACCCTTGTTGTATTTATGGGGAAATATTTCACTATGTTAAACTTAAAGAGCTGGGAAAGCTCAGCTTTATCAGTTATTAGTACCATGATGTTTTGCACAATATAATACACCTGGAAGACAAAGTTTGAAGGCTACCTCATTTATAAAAAAAATTTAAATCAGGTAGCATTACCTCGTTGTAATAAATTTAAAATAAAAGTTGCACAAGTGACAGCACAAACTTTCCCGTTACTGCAAGACCAGTTCCAAAATGGGGAAAAAACAAAACAAGAAAGAGAATAGATGCTGACCTTGCCAAAAGGGTAATACAGCCTCACTCAAAAAGACAAACTTCAACACTCTGTACTTTATAGCAAGGGAAATATCTCATGATCAATAATAACTTAATGCCTTCAGTTTGCAAGCTTTTTTCTGGTGATTATAGCATTAGGATACCAAGAGGAGACATGGTAGAGCTCTTCTCTCTCAAATGATTTTAGGCATTATGATGTTAAATACAAAGTAACAACTCAGACGTCAAAAAGTAAAAACAGTGGTGAAATTTTTGGAACAATTTCTATTTTCCTGAAGTTAGCTGTAAGATTAGAATTGAAGTTTGTCTGCCAAGCCAACAACAACAGCATACCCAGTGTAGTCCCACAAAGTAGGGTCTAGGAAGGGTAGAGTGTATAGATGCATTATTTCTTCCATTTTTTAGATAAGGCAAAAAGTAATATAATTCTTCCTTTAGCGTAAAAAAAGTGGGAAAGCACAAAGGACAAACTGTTATGCACTATCTAGTATCTATCAGTAGCAGAAAGCATAGCTTTTTCACGTCTAAATTCTTTTATATCTAAGGTTGCTCTCACCATGCACAATGACTACCTTCTGTAACTCTCTTCTTAGACAATGTAGCTTTACAAGCCCGCAATTGACGAGCAATTGTTTCTTCGACTGCATGTAGCATTGTCAAACATTTGTCATCTCCATCTACCTTTAGAGGAAGGCCATGTGTCATAGTGAAAAGATCTTCCTCCTGACAGAAAGATAACAAGAAAACAATGATAATCGACAACAAAAACAAAATCTGGGCACTTACTTAAAGAACATAACTGAGTGCTTTTAGTAGAAAGGAATATTCTTATTAGAATGAGAACCAAATATCCTAAAACATAAGACAAGCAACTTCAACATAATTGCAGATCAACAAAGTGATATTAAGAAATTGACCTACTTCATAACGTCGCATAAAAGAAAGGAAGACAATGCCTTCCTATCACTTTGAATAATGCTACATTTTTTGAGATTGGTAACTGTTTCTATTTCTTTAAATCAGTACATGGGTTGAAACAGTCACCAATCTAAAAAAATGTAGCATTATTCAAAGTGATAGGAAGGCGCTGTCTCCTTTCTTTTATGCAACATTATGAAGTAGGTCAATTTCTTAATATCCCTTTGTTGATCTGCAATTATGTGGAATAATGCTACATTTTTTATATTCTACTCTAAGCATCCACTGTCCCCACACAGAGAGATAATGTTTATAGCAGTCAGATTAAGATGAGGAAAGATGGGATTCTTGACGTGAGTTGTGGCAAAGGTGAAAGCCGTTTTGTTGTTTGATTGCATCTCCAAAAACATTTGGTACTTTGGTTGAAAATGGGGACAAGAATACAAAGTTCTTTCATAGGCAAGCTGCCACAAAAAGGAACATTGTACAATCAATAGAGATAGAGGGAACAGTGCATAAGGGAGAAAGGAGGTGAAAGGGGGCCATTGTGGGATTCTACACTCAATTGTACAAAGAATAAGGGTAGTGAGGCCAACACTAGGAGGGATAGAATTTAATCAGATACGGGAAGTTGACGAAATGGCTAGATGGGGATATCTTGGAAAGGAAGTGCTGGAAACAGTGGAGAGTTTTGCATGACCTGAGGATTCACTTTGACTTTTTTCATGTTACCAGTTTCAAGAAAAAACTTTTACTTTCTTCAGGGTTGGGAAATGATGAAGGACGAGAGTTAGAAAAGTGCCTTGATGCCACATTCATAACAATAATACAGACAAATGATAGAACAGTAAAAATTATTTTTGATAAGCAGTAACTTTGTTGATCGAGCAGTAAAATCAAGGACTGCAAACCTATTAATCTAATGAGAAGCATCTATAAGCAGTCTTTTCAAAGGCAAAAACTGTAGAAAAGTTGTGAGGTTTTTGGGGCCTTAGGCTTAAGCATGACCAAAGCACCAATTTCAGTGAAAGGCACAAGTGAAGGGACAAATAAAGATGATGTAATACAAGAAAAAGTATATGGACAAAAGAAGTGAAAAAACTTCTCAAGTTCAAAAACCATTTTTAATCCTAACATGGAAATTTTATTAATGGTTCAGTTGCTAATTTTCTTACACTAAATTTCTAATTTCCTTTTCGTAATCGTTAAAATATAATATTCTCTTGTCAATTTATATCACTTCGCCAACTACATTTTATTATATAGCGATTAGCGCCACCCTCTTCAGCATAGAGCCTGTATAACAGAACGCATGAAGCGCCTCCATGCCTGCCGCGATGTGCAGCCTAAACAAGGGAAAGCACTAACGTGCATTCCGCATAGCTTCAGATCTTAACCATCTTATAACGAATCTTTAACAACATTGTCGATAAGATCATTGCTAAGATACTTGCCAATAGACTAAAGAAGTCACTGCATGACACAATGTCAGTTTCTTCGAAGGCATTCCTGGAAGGAAGATACCTTTTAAATATCACTTGTGGCGAAGGAGCTATACAAGGAGAAGCTGGATACTAGAAGACATACGATCGTGTGAATTCGGACTTCTTTAACTTAGAGAGGACGAACATGAGTTGCAGAGAGAGATGGAGGAAATGGATTATATTCCGCATATCGACAGTGAGGCTACCCGTTACCAGGAGCCTCAATGTTTTCTTCGCTAGCTCTAGATGCAGGGGAACATGCTAATTCCAATGTTATTCGCCCTGGTAATGGAGGCGCCAAGTAACATGATGCACAGAGCGTGACAAAAAGATACTTTAAGGGCTTCACGACTAGTGTGAGGGGAAGGACAGCCCAAGACTCTCACATGTACTGTTTGTAAATGATACCCTAGAGTTTTTTTATGAGATGGGTCACAGTACAACATACGAATAGGAGATATCGTGGTTCCAAGTGTAACCCAACTGAAGATCAACTTAAGTAGTGTGAAACTATTCCAACATATGAGGTGGACAACATTGAACAAATCACATGTGTTTTCAGTTGTAGTATCAGGTCACTACCCACAGCATAGAGCATACAAGGTTTGCCACCACGATCTTCAAATAACAATAGTGCAATTTGGGCTCCAGTATTAAAAGATCTAGAAAAATGCTTCTTTAACTTTCTTCATCACTATTTTAGGAAGAAAGTGAAGGGTAAATGTTTCAGTCCCCCCTCCTAGGTGCAGACATGGAGAACGCACCAACATAAGTTTGCATTTAGAAAAGGGCTACCAAGATTTGTAAACTGTTTCCAGAAATATTATATACATCAGTTTTTTGTTAGATAAGATCATGTTTTTTTAATCAGTAAAGGTCAGTAAGTTTAATAAGGTACCAAGATGGTACTGAAGCAGTACAGGACTCATCTACCTCCCATACATCAGGCTAAACTATCATATTCATCAGTTAACTAAAATAACAAATAGATCGCATTTTTCACCTTTCCCATAGAAGATTCAACTTGTCAAAACTATGTTCCATGAAGACACAAAATGATAAACATTAATGAGAGTTGCAGTGGTGCTTACTTCATTTGTGCGTGTATCTGAGACTGTGCAGACAACCGCATTGCAGGTTGCACGCATGACTCTGCAATATGAATGTAGTAGTGCATGCGATGACGTTCTATCAGGCCTCAAAAGGTATAAGCAAGAAAAAACAGTTTGAGCCAGTGAGCAACCTTTATGCCATGTTGCCTGCATTCCCAATATATATCAGCCAAAGAAAAACTTCTTGTTCGACTATAACCGCTTTGTGTAAGAAGCCAGGAATACCTCACAAGCAAGAAGATGATCCATGATATCAATGATACGTTGCACATCAACTGTTTTGTCAAAACTCAAAGGAATAGGAGCAGCACCATACTCAATAGCTTCATCTACTGAATAGTATGTGCGTACCATGCCTGAATCCATCTTTGGGTCCATTATCTAGTTCAAATTACGAAACATGTAAGTGCAACACAAAGATAGAGAGTATCATCACGAAGGAAAAAAACAGTTCATCAATGTATGACAAAAGTAACAACATATCAAGCAGGGTCTAGCAGATAAGATCCAGGAAGTCTATACCGCTTCATACAAGTATCAAGGAAAAAGGATGATTGGTATCATCCACAAGATAATCATAGAACTGAAGAAAAAAACACAAAACTGGAAACGTAACATTACCTCTAATGCTGACATGGCAGCAAAAAGATTAAAATTTTCGGCATGTATCAGCTCTCCATCTTGAAGATCTGGGACCAAATAATTTGAAACAAACCCACATAAGGCAAGTTTCTTCCTTGAATTACACAGATGTAGCATGATATTTGACCGCATAATGAATAACAAAATCCCAAGACGACATCAAGCTCACTAGTTAAATTCATAACTTCATCAAAATTCTTTCTTTTCCTTCCAACCAAATGCCGCATCCAATACAATAATGCAAACTTCCTCCCCATAAAAGGCACCCAATGTTATGGCCTTAATGGTCAGATCCCAACAGAGGTAAAAAGATTGGGATTTAGGTAAATTCTTCCCATTTGCCTAAGACTTGAGGGGTATAAATGCATAATTACCCAGCTGGTGGGAGGTAACACCACCATTTTCGAAGAAAAAAAAAAGAAGGAAATGTCCTCTCTATAAGGATATTACTGGCAATTTTATAGATAAAAGTCTCTTCTTCGAAAGCAGTCTTTGTATTCAACAAAGCTCCTTCTACTTCTCGTATTGTTACATCTCCCAATCTAATTGAATAAACGAATCGCAATACACCCCGTTTAATGATCCCAATTTTTTTCTCAGCACATAAACATCTTTTAACAAAGTATATAACAGATTGCAGCAATAAACTAACACCCATGATACCATACGTGGTACCAGGGGCGGACCCAAAGGGTGCAGGGGTCCAACTGAACCCCATTCCTTGAGATTATACTATGGAAATAGAGTAAACACTATGTTTTTTGCATACATATAAATTATTGAATCCCTTTGGCATAAAATTGTTTCTTTTTGAATTCCCTTATTTGAATTCCTGACTCCGCCACTACGTGGTACTTCAGTAACATGATAATAGCTAAAACAACATCAATATTGCATCACATTAAAAACTCAAAACTTGAAAACTCAATACATCGATATAAAGGAAATAAAGTGATTAAAGGAGAAAGAGACCATTGCAGGCGAGCTGAAGAACAGATGAAGCATCAGCCCAAACCGTTTGTTCACCAGAAGGAATTGAAGGGCAAATTGGTACTTCTCTGTCTCCTTCAGCTTCAGAAACATCAGCCATGTTTACTAAAGTGAAAAACTTATCTGGGTATGCGCTAAATTGTGTAATGAGCTCAGAAAGTTGAGATTCTTGAAACTGAAACAGTGATTACTATCACAGTTTTGGCCTACTATTGCAGCAGCAGGGAAAGAGAGAAAAAAAAAATGATGATAAAGAGAATTGGTCTGATTAATTTGGTAGGGCAAGAAATGGGTCGGATCCTGTTGGACATGGACCTTCACGACCCGATTAGTTGGCTTAATTTTTTATTTTTTCCATTTTTTTCTTGAGAAAAAGAAAAGGAGAGAGAGTATAAAAGGATAACAGGGGCAAAACTACTTAATTACACAAATATTAGTTTGAAATAATAACATATAGTTTCACCTATTAATAACATCATATCAAATTTCAAGTCAGATACACTTATATAGGACAGGTGATGGGGGCGCTTAGGATGGGCGTGATAGGCGGCGCCATGCGTCGGTGCGTGGAGGCTAGGTCGGTGGGGGGCAGGCCATGGCGTTGGGAGGAAGGAGGTGTTTAATAGAATTTAGAGTGTTGTGAATGATGGATGCAATCATACCAGCACTAACGCACTAGATCCCATCAAAACTCCAAAGTTAAGCGTGTTTAGGTGAGAGTAGTATTAGGATGGGTGATCCCCCGGGAAGTCCTCGTGTTGCATCCCTCTTTTTTATCGAAATTCGGTGTGTGTGTGTGTGTATGTCTTTGTATTTTTGCTATTGGCTACAGTGAAATAGGGAGAGAGGCAAGCGAGAGGAGGAGAGAGGCGAGCAAGATAGAAGGGAGGCGAACGAGATAGTTTATGTATTTCAGATACATGTGAATCACATTAGATACATGTATTTGGGATATAAGATACATTCTAAAATACAAATGCATATGAAGAGATGCGAGAGAGAGAGGGAGAGAGGCGAGCAAGAGAGTAAGATACATGTGAATCCACCTGGATACAGTGTATTTAGAACAAATTACACCTAATTTTGACCTCATGTATCTGAAGTCCAAGTTAGGGTAGGATTCATAATATTGAAAACTCGCGTGAAGAAAAGTAATTTACTCATAAACTCGTGGGATTTGTGTTATTTGCCAATATATATAAGATCTATTGGATGAGGGCTATCAATGGGCTACAATCTGATTTTAATTTGGACCGGACACATTTTCTCTAGAATTCATGATCAAGTGAAGAGACTCGTTCCTTGTTGAAATTCCTTTCTAGGGAGGAATGTCACAAATAACATACTCGGTGAAATTTTATAAGTAGAAAAAAATCTAAAAAAAATAGAGTGTATTTACATTTTATTACTATCTCGTGAAGGCAGAGAGATTGCTTCCGAAGAAATGTTAAGGAACGAAAATTTACTAGTTAGTTCCATAGAAGAGGTTCCTTGAGAAATGAAACTATTTGGAGTTTGAAATATGATTTCTTTAACATCTTATGGTTTTCTTATAGGAGATAGATAATTCATTATTGTAATTTGTATCCAAAGAGATACCTTTGGGGGGTATTCTTTAATTTTTGCCCCTATTACCCTCTAATAAAAAATTGTGGATCAAAGTATTTTTAACTATAACCTAATTTCGGAAAACAAATCTTTTTAGAGAATGTTTTTTCTAAGGCATAAGTTCAATACTATCTAATTAATTCGCAAGACGAGTTTTTTAGAAAATTTTGCATGAGGCATAAGTTCAGTAGACATAACTTATACCTTGGAGCTTTGGTTAGGTAAGCATAACTTGTGCCTCGGAATATAAATTCGGTAGTATAAATTTTTTAAGATATGATGTATTAAAACTGAACTCATGCTTTGAGACATAGCTCGAGTCTTGAGGCATAAATTTAATGTATGAACTTGTTAAAACGTAATATTCTGAAAGTGACCTTATGATTACATAAGGCATAACTTGTGGCTAGTGAAATCTTTTTACCTTGCAAACTTTGCTTGCCTTGCAATTTCTATTTTAAAATACTTAAAGTGGTGAAAGATAAAAAAAAAAATTGCTAGGCAAAAACTAAAAATCACCTCAAAACAAAGTGAAGTAGAAGTTAGCCCATTTGTACAAAATATTGGTCCATATTTGTACAAAACATATCAAAGCCCAAAAATATGATTATATGTATTCTCACTTGAATATTTCTTCAAATGAAATAGTAAAAAAATAATAGTGACAATCACTAAAAAAATCTTAATCTTTAATTCATCTTGATATTGTATACATTAGAAGTTCATTACATTATATAAATAACAAATGAATGATTTTTCCTATATCTAAAAAGATAAAAAAGAACTTTCACACCTTATATAACACAATGCAATGCAATACCTTACATCAAGTATTTTTTTTTTTAAAATACAAATAAAAAATATTGTATGATAATCATATTCTTTTCTTTCCCCTTTCTCTCCTTTGATAAAATTAAATCATATTGTATTGTAATTTATTATGTGTCACACCTCAATCGACTCCTATATTCCAAGAACACTTGTGCAGCACCATAGTGTGACAATGCACCTAAAATCACAAATACATGAAATATTTGATGACTATGACCAGCTAGGTCAAAAAATCCAGGTCTCCATCTCTCCGGAATCCGCGCAATATAAAACATAGTCCCGATTAAATAAGACAACGCCATGGCCAATTCGTACGCTAGCGTGACATTCCTTTCTGGCTCGTCCCAGTTCAGTACTACTGCATGAACCGCAGGTATCAGGCCGAAGAATCCCATAGACATGAACAGAACAGCACGAAACGATCGATACTTCCCGGTCGAAAACACAGGGGATAGGAGGGTGATGATGGTGCAAATTCCCATAATTGTGATACCACCTAGGTATACAATTTGCCAATGTGGTGAACATTGAAAAATGTAGTAAATTGGTGGGAAGAATGAGGTGATTATCATGACTGTGATTCCAACATAGTCCATTCTTAACAAAAGGATGTTTAGCTTGTGTGAATGGCAACAAAAGAGGTGACAAATGCTACTTGAAAGTAGACAAAACATTGATCCAACTAAGAATACATAAAATGGCCATGTTGTTTCACTTTGTATACTCTTTGTTGACATCATGTTATCCAATTGTAAGTCTTGGTCCTGCTTTAAATCAATTAGTCTAGATGGACCCTGAAAGAAAGAAAAAAGGGTTTATATTAGGGAAAGTTATATATACATTTGTTCGATCAGCCAAAAATATTTAAAGTTTGTCAGAAAATATACATGTATTATACACTAATATTACACATATATATAGCATATCTACCAGGTTTTTTTTATCGGTGGGCAACTATTTAAGTTAATTTTACTGACTTTTGTTTACATATTTGGACGCTAAGCCAAAAATAATTATAACCACTAGTTAAATAAATAAAAGATATACAATTAATAAGTATAATATAAAATATACATTTATACATTAATATACATGTGTAGGATATTATTTTGGCCAAAGGGTATTTATGTCAATTTTCCTAGTATATATATATATTGTCGGTATCAAAAAATTTAAAAATTATTGAAAGTATAACTTATCTTGTTATTTATTTTATTATTTATGTTCCATGTTATTTTTTTCTTCCTTTTAGAATTCAAGAAAATTAAACTGATTTTTTAAAAAGAATTTGGAAAGTGACTCACTTGGGAAAATTCCTTTGAATTATTAGAGACATTTGCATTACCACTCATGGGAAAGTTCCTGCAAGATTGAACCAAAATTTAATAAATTTATCATACAATCATAATAGATTGAAAAGCAAAATAGCAAGACGAAAAATACAAAATAAGTCACGTATAGTAGTAAAAATAAAGAAAAATTATAAATGTTGTGTGAATACTAACCAAAAGTACGATAAGACTCAACTATCTATGACCTTTCTGACCTAGTTCTCGGCCTCCATATCCTAATCTTAAGATAAAATTAAATTATTATGTTTTTGTTTTTTCTTTCTATCTTTTGAATTGACATAAATTCCCAAAAAATTGTTGGAGGTTGACTCTTGTGACAATGACTTTAATGAATCACAGAACTAAATTATTATTATATTTATATAAATATAAATAAAAAGGGGACGTATTTATGGAATGTAGTTGGAAGTTTGATGGCCAACAATACCATAAAAGCATATGCTAATAATTAAACTACTATTCAATCAACCAACTTTTCAGATAGTAATTAAAATGGACCCCTTTTAAAAGTGTCTTTTTAGCTGTCACTAGGACTATCTCTATTAAATAATTCAGTTTTTTAAAATAAAATTAAAAAAAATGACTTTTCATACTAGTTTTGAAATTTAATAGTCGGAAATAATATACTTATTATTTTGTTGGGAAATTAGCTAAAAAAAATAAAAATTATTAGTCAGGTGACCTAACTTTATTTTATCTTGCCTCAAAGTAATACCAACACTTAAAACTTTATCACTTTTAAGTCACTTTAGAGATAAAAGAGTTTCCACCGGATATAAAATTGTCTTTATTAATAGAGCGTTTTATTTTAATATAAGATTTTGCGTTACGAATTCAAATTTAGTCATATTTGAATATATAAAAATATTAGATAATAACTTACCAAATAAACATAGTCATGAAATCAGAGAGTTGAGGCACTTGCACTACATTTGATAAGGTTAGTGCCACAAATAGAATAAATCCAAGTAAATGCCTGCACAATAGAATTAAAAAAAAGTTTAGCTCTCTCTAAATTAGGAGAAATAAACTGAAAATAAAGAAATAAACATACGAAGAAGCTGAAGAGGGTTTAAATCTACTATATATATATACTTAATAAGTAATTTTAATCATATATAAACTGTTGTCAAAAAAGATTCAGATGAATCCCCTCGACTCTAAGTAGCTCCGCCCATGAACAAAACCTAATAGTTTTGGTGCAAAAATCCATGTATAACTAACTTATCAAGAACATAGCAAGCTATATTTTTAGAATTTAGAACTTATAAACTCAAAGTTTTAGCTCGTGTCATCTGAAATAGAAAAATAGTCTCGATTTCGAAATTTTTTTGAAATGAGAGATAGGATAAAATACTTACGTCCAAACATTAAGAGTTTCATTATGCCAACGAAAAATGCTTAAAAGAGCTTGTTTAATAGGCCAATTAGCTCTATAATAATTGAGAATAAACTCATTATCCTTCATATATCCTGGTAATTCTTCATAACAAACCAAAGGATAATTATTATAATTATTATAATTTTCCCCTTTCTTTGTTACTTTCTCAATATTCTTCTTGCAATTTTTGTTTGCAATATTTTTCTCATTTTCCTTTTCTTGAATCATATTTTTTCTCTTCCAAACAGACCCTTTAGAGCTTTTGATCATTCCTTCTTTAAATCAATGTGGAATTGTAGAAAAGGAAAAAAACAATTCTTTGTTTTTCTGTTTATTTTTTGAAGGTGTGTTTGGTTGAGTAAATAAGTGAAGGTTTTTAGGGTTATGTTGAAAAATGTAAGAAGAAGAATTAGAGTATTTATAGAGTGTTTTTTTTTTTTTTTGACTTCTAAGACTTTTAATAGTTAGGTCATCAATAACTTCTTTGACATGTTATTTTGATAAACCACCCCCACCCCAACACACACAACTTTTTAAAAAATAAATAAATTTGATACACGTGGCATCTAGATTTTGGATTCGATCCTTAGATAGTGGTTTAATGCCAAGGTCGACGACGGAAGCTCGGGACGAATCCGTATGAGGCGGAAGTCTCACGTACGGTTCTCTGAGTCGTTCATAATATGAAATCTTTTGTGGAATTTCACTGGATATGTTGATGTTGTTATTGTTGTTGTTTGTGGTATCTAGATGTTTTCTTAATGGGGTGAAAAAAGTTAAAACGACACTTATTTTGAGACAGAAGGAATAGTTAATTATATCTTGATGATTTTCTAAAATGACAACTATTTTAAACTAGTTATTATTAATAAAAACGACAAATAAAGTGAACCAAGGAGATTTCTTTCGATTATATATATATATATATATATATATATATATATATATATATATATATATAT
>JAJONR010010821.1:0-13687 GCA_029582245.1 Solanum etuberosum | reverse complement strand
TGCATAACAACAATTATATTTATATTTCAATACACTATAAAGTCAATTTTCCTTTCTGCATTATACTATGGATTCCACACAACAACTTCTATTAAAAAAAAAGGAAAGACAAAATTTGTATAAAGAAAACTTGAAATGCATAACAACAATTATATTTATATTTCAATACACTATAAAGTCAATTTTCCTTTCTGCATTATACTATGGATTCCACACAACAACTTCTATTAAAAAAAAAGGAAAGACAAAATTTGTATAAAGAAAACTTGAAATGCATAACAACAATTATATTTATATTTCAATACACTATAAAGTCAATTTTCCTTTCTGCATTATACTATGGATTCCACACAACAACTTCTATTAAAAAAAAAGGAAAGACAAAATTTGTATAAAGAAAACTTGAAATGCATAACAACAATTATATTTATATTTCAATACACTATAAAGTCAATTTTCCTTTCTGCATTATACTATGGATTCCACACAACAACTTCTATTAAAAAAAAAGGAAAGACAAAATTTGTATAAAGAAAACTTGAAATGCATAACAACAATTATATTTATATTTCAATACACTATAAAGTCAATTTTCCTTTCTGCATTATACTATGGATTCCACACAACAACTTCTATTTTAAAAAAAGGAAAGACAAAATTAGGAAAAATAATATCAACAAATTGAAATTAAAAATGTAAAATTGAAGTAAGAGGAAGTGAAGCAAAGATAAGTAGAAAATGTTCACCTAAACATGAATAAGGAAACGTGTTGAGTAAAAGAGGAGTAAAGTAAAAATGTGAGCTGATATATGGAGGAAATTGACAAATATAACCGTCTGTATTGAATAATGAAAAGACAACTCTTCAATTTCTTAACTTCTCCAAAAAAATTATAACTATGAGCTCAAGATAATATAAATTTATTAATTTAATAAATGACATAAATAAACAACATACATTGTACGTATGTGTAGTTAATGGGGTAGTAAAGACTCTTCTTGAAACTAATTTTATTTCTTTAAAGTAATTTTCAACTTATAATATTAGTGCTATAGAAAAATCATATAAAGCCATAAGCTACTGTAAGTTTTTTTAGTAATTATTTTATTAAATTATATACCTATTATTTATTTTTAATTATTTATTATCATTCCGGAAATGTATACACTAATTTTGGAAATCTTGTAAAACGAAAGAAATTAATATTCCTTATCATTATTTTAGCTATTATTAGCATTTAATATGACAACATTTAAAAAGGATTAAGATGGGAAATGACTTTTCATGATAGTCATTACTGTTTGAGTCCCACGTTTTTTTTTTTTTTGATATATATAATATAGAAGACTATTTTTTGAAGGATATGTAATTCAATATTTATTACATTTGAGGAGGATTATTTTACTATTTAGTATTTAATTATATTTTAAAATATTTTGTTTTAATAAATTAATGTAGCGAAGAATTTGAAATGTTTTGATGTTTTGTTTATCTAAACATGTAGAATTTTATTTTTGAACAAGAAACATGTAATTAAGCCTTGAGTGAATTGTAATTTTATTATTTACTATTTAATTAATTAAATAATTTATAATGTTTTGATTTAATGGAGGGGCAAAATGGTAATCCAACTTTAAAGGTTGGAGCTTCCCACTTTTAGTAATATATGATGATTAATTACACTTTTGTCAAAGAAGTAGGTCCTAAATGAAAACTAAATTCTAAAAGGACTATGCAATGTTTTTAAAATAGACATAGTAATATATCATGTAAATGAAGACCCGCATTTTATTTTTGTTACATAATCAAATCTCTTTATATTGAGATCATACCAAATTTAATTTGTTATTATAGTAAAATATTATTATAGAAATATATACTAATATAACATGACATAAATGATCTATTTCAAATAAATCTTAACTGTTGTAATAAAATATTATTCTAAAAATAATTGTTATAAAGTATTGAAATTCGAACCTTCATCACTAGAATGAAGATTTGAACAACTCACTAACTGAGCTACATGAGCTGATATAATCTATTGAGCTCAGCTCACCAGAGTTAACTTTATTTAGATAAGTAAATTATTTTAGTATATAATAAGAAAATAATATTAAATTGATCTTATTAAAAATGAAGAACATTTAGTGAAGGGATGAGTGATTTCTTAAGAAGTGTGCTTAAATTAAAACAGTGTCACCATTATCAACAAATATGAAATTTGGATTTTTAATATTATAAATTGAGATTTACAATTCTATCACATTTCATTCGACTATTAAGTTTAAATTGTAATGATCTTGAAGGTCATTTTCAGAATTTTCTGAAAAATTATCATTTTACCTATCCTGATAGTTACCTCGAGTCATGTTTGATCAACTTTTGAGGTTAGATTGGAAACCAGATCGAAAAGTTGAGATTTTTTTGGAAGTATTGGAGTTTTGAAAGCTTTTAAGTTGAAATGGTTGACTTTAGTCAACATTAGGAGTTGAGTCTCATAATGGAATTTCGTCAGTTGCATCAATTTCGGAACGTGATTTTTGGTCTAGATGTACTGTTGGTTTGGGTCTCAAGGCTTTTGGTTTGAATTTGAGCCATAAGACAAGATGCGGGAAAAGTTAAGGCTAAAGTTTGACTTAAGTCAATGTTTGAGGTTAGAAAGGTCATTTTCGAGTTTTGATGATTCCACTAGGTCTGATTAGTGATATTTGGTCTGATTAAAGGTTTAGTTCAGTTCCTGAAGCTTTTGAATGAATTTCATGTCCTTATTTAGAAATTTGGAGATTCTTAAGTTAAAGTTCACTTTAGTCAACATCGGGTTAAGGTGACCTTGTTTGGGAGTTTTCATGATTTCATTGAGTTCAAATATCACTTTCAAGCTAGTAGCATATTTGGTTTGTGTCCGGGAGGTTCCAGATGAGTTTTGGGTGAGTTTCTAAGATTTTTAGGTGTTATGGCGTTGTTTTAGCAATTTGTGTCAACTAAAAGGTTTGTTATTAGTTTTAAAGATCGAAAAATTATTTTGAAAGTTTGATCATGAATTATAGGATTGATCTTCAAATGTTGGTGCATTTTCGCTAAAATGATATTGAAATTTTATTGCGATATATGAAATAATTATTTACCGAGCAGAAATAATATAATTTGACTGGACAAACGAACACAAAATTGAGTTTCGGTTGAACATGCAAGTTCATATCATTATTTAAGAAATTTACGAAAAATAATTGGGTCATTTTACTATCGTATGAGGAAGTTACGACTCTTTTAGTGAAAAATTTAAGTTATTAGTTTCAGTTGTAAAATTTAAGTTATTGGTTTCAGACCATGTTTATTTGGTATTTTGAGCATATTGAGAGTTCTAGAGCTCAGAATGGAATGATTCTTGCGGCATTCTTCTAGATTTAATATAGGGGTTAGTATCCAATCCTCATTTAGGCGTTCTCTCATGATTTCTTCATTTGATTTTCTTTCCTTATCTGTTAAGTTCTTGGGGAAAACTGAGGTATTGTCAATTTGAATTCAGTTTTCTATGAAAAATGTATATTTATGATCCTTATGTTATGGATAAACTGATTTTTGGCATTAACATAGCTTGTTGATTCATCAATTATTTTCTTCATATTAACCGCGTATAAGCATGAGAATTTGAGCTTTTCTCGTTAAAGTTAAAGTTTGATAAATTGAGTATTTTAAGGTTTGACTCCATTTTGAAATAAAATTTCATATTTGAACTTTCCTAAGCATGGATAAGATATCCTCAAGAAATATTTTAAATTTGAGTCGGGATTTCGAACCCGCGTATTGGAGGGTTTTCTCATGAACTTGTGTTTTAAGTAAATTAGAGTTTTGACCATGATTTCAACTCATCTTTCTTTACGATTTCACTTGTGAGTTTCAAAACCTTTGGGTATTATGATTTTCTATATTAAAAAATCCAGATTTATCCTTGGCGCTCAGAATTGACTTTTTGGATTGTTTCGAACCCGATGTTTAAAATCAACATTATGGGTGTCATTGTTCATATTTTCTTATGGATATTTTATACTTGATTATTTGGTGTAGATTATGTGAATTGACGTGAAGGAAATGCTCAAGTTTCGATTTGATTTCTCCCCCTTAAGGCAAGTGGACCTCTTAACCCTTCGTTAAGTGTATTAAACCTTGTATGCCTTGTTGTGTAAATAGGAGTAATGAAAATTGATGAAAGGATTAGTAATATTCTTGTTCTTATTAAATATTGAATGAATTCTAGTGTTGATATTGTGGTGTAAAAAGGAAATTATTGTTATACTATTGTATGATGTGCCTTGAACACTTGGATGGTTATGCTAATTCACCTTGATGAAGTGCCTTGATTAATTATGATTGGTTGTTGGTGTTGGAATTTTATCCTTTCATTGAGTATTTGTACATGCCTATTTGTATTAGAACTGAGGCACTGTTATGATGGTCATTATGTGATGTTGATGAAAAATAATAAAACCACAAGAGGATGTATCATTTTGAGAGACATGTCACACGTCGTGACAAATTTTATTATACCAAGGGTCGTGTCGCATACTGCGATGTATACTATGATTTGGATGGATGTGTTGCACGCCGTGGTGGATTCCTTAATATCGAGGATTGTTTCGCACGCTGTGATGATTGTATGACAGATATGTCCCCCATGAGTCCAAGACTGAGATTCAGTGGGTGTGTATCATTAGTACAGACATGCATCATTTTAGATGACATTGCACTACATTGCATTGCATTTCACCATTGTATTATGATATTCATGAGTGATGTTGTGGCCTTGTGATTGTTGAATTATGGAATACTGTAATGATATATACATTTATATGTGTTGAGGTGCAAGTTGTAATGTTCTATATGTATTCTGTTGTTATTGAGTGAAGACTGTTAGGTTGGGCTGATTGATTCTATGCAGATTGTAGTTTATGGAGATTCGGATTGTGTGTTGTACTACTTGTGTTTTGTATTACTTAACTTAAAGTCATTTGGGGTGCTTGCTGAGTATTGTTGTTGTTTGGTATTCACTTCCTTGCTTTCTACACTAGTGTAGGTTACGAGCCCGGATCGTCTTGACCATTCTCTTCTCATCTTCGTCTAAGGCTTGATTTGGGAGTTCGTGAGTTAGCTGCTTGTCATCTCGACAGACATCACTACTCTTTCTGTCACGCCCCGAGCCTACACCCCGGACGTGGCTGGCACTCAAGAACCATTGCTGGCCCCAAGCGAACCATTGGCCTGGCTTACTTATTCAGCGGAAGACTTAAACACAAGAAATAGTCTTAAAATATAACTCATGCAATAACTTAAAGAGATATAAATCTTAGCCAAAAATGGCAACTCAAGTCTTAACGTATACAACTGAAAACGCAAAGACTAAAGAACTATAACTACTCATCTATGAAGCCTCTAAAACAAAGAGGGATGTCGGGACAAGACCCCCGATCATCCTAACAACTGAAATACTAAAACAATGAAAAATGAGTCCTCCGAAAAGCAAGGAGGCTCACCAACTGACTCTGAGTGCTCAACTTGATCAACGAGGTGCTAGATGTTGATCTTGGTTACCTGTGTCTGCATCATAAAACGATGCAGGCCAAATGGCATTAGTACATTGAATGTACGAGTACGCGAGGGGAATACTAAACAAGACATAAGCTTGAAAGGAATCTGAAAGGAACACTTACCTTGGCTTTACTCAACTCATGAATAACTCAACTCAATGCAAAGTAAAAACAACAATAAATGTGCAGTTTATACAAAGCATTTAAAACAGTAAATGACAACTCAATGTATTAAAAGAAATACAATAACAACCCAATTACATATAAAGTAATATAATACTGTGGGAGTTTCTCTAACCGACAACCACCACTATGAGCCTAAGTGATGATACAGTGTCTTGCCCACGCTACCAGAACTGTCCTATACTTTGCCGTCATATAGAACGCCTTAACTAAGTGGATCCACTAGTCTATGCTTAAAAGCACTAAGGAGTCATCTAAAAAGTATGATCCTTTCTACCCATGATGGCTACATGATTTATAGAGACTTGAGTTATTATGAACTCGCGTCCCCATATCGGTGCTTAATACTACTCCCAAAATATACTCAACTTATGTGTTTTAAAAACAAAACTCTTTCTTTGGTTTGAGATAATTACTCAAAACTTAGCTCAAAAGCTCTCTTGAAAATCGGTGTTTCCCTTTCTTGCTCAAACGTGAAAATATTTTTAACTCTTGAGAATACTTAGTTCCCGTATACATTTCGAAGAAATGAACTTAACTCTTTACTCTTTGCTCAACTCAAAACTCAAGTCTTAAAACAAAGTTAAAACGTTTGTAAAAGACTTTTGGAAAACTCTATGAATTCCTATTGACTTGACTCTTAACTTTCCTTGAATTGAATTATAGATTCAAGGTTCATGATCTCATGTTTATGGATGGTTTCATGATGTTTAGACGTACTTTAGAGTATAGAAATCGACTAGAAAATATAGGTACGTTGCTAAGGAACTAGTACGGAAAGAAGTGGAAAAGGGTAGAAAGTCTGGCGTCCCTAGCGCTCTGAGTGACGTGGGGCGCCAGAGGGCAAACTTCAGGACTAAAGTTGGGGCGCGCTGGCTGGTGCGGCGCCACAAGCCCCAAACTTCAGAACCTCTTCTAGGGCGCGCTGGCTGGCGTGACACCCCAAGCCCCAGCCCAGAAATTCCCGATTTTTCTTCTTCATTTTTCAACTCTAAACCCTCTAATTTCACTTGGTTCTTTCCCCAAACACTTAGAATCAACTAAATCATCAATGTGTGTAAGATTCTACTCGAAACACACCTAAAATCATGAATCAATCTCAAGAAACTTCAACAACAAGAACCCACAAGATTTCAAACGACTTATCATCAAGAACTCATAAGATTTGCTTTCAAAATAATACAGCTTTGCTGAATTGAATCATGATTGGCGCGTGGATGAGCTAACCCAACGCTATGTGATCTCACATACCTCGTAGGGATTAACCCTTGGCGAAATCCACACGAAAATCTCCAAGAAATCGATGAATCTTGAACTTTCTTCTCCTTCTCCTCTTTTCTCTTTTCTCCAAGCCCTAGCGTGAAGTTCCAATTGACTAAACTGATCTAATTCTTATTAGACCCCAAATAAACCCCTAAAAATGAAATAAAATAATTATGTAAGGAAAAGACCAAACTACCCTTCAAAAATCTGGATTAGACTTTCCTTATTTGAACAACCCAACTTCAAATGGGGATATCTTACTCATACTAATTCAGAATCGCGCAAACTCGGTGGCGTTGGAAAGATAATTCCAAGATATTTCCTACGGTATCTGGAAGGACACCTAACTCATCCTGAGCTAGGAGTTATGGTCGTTTGAAGTTGACCAAAAACTCAAACTTAGCTTAACTTAACTAATTTTTCAGATTTTTTTATTATTTCCAAAAATCACTCTTTCTTATTCTAGCTCTTTCTAGTTCTTTCAGTTAGCGAGATGTTACACTTTCACTATGTCTTGTTCTGTTTTAGATACAAAGAAATTCAGACATATATTTTCTTTGAATCCAATTTAATACTTAGAGGCTTGTACATGTGACATCAGTTTTTGGGGACATTTTGAGTTATGTTATATTTATTTACAATGTTCATATTATGTTAGCCCTATATTCTGTTTTATTTCCGTATTTATCCTGTTTATTTGGGTTTAGGTTGACCTGTCTTGGTGGGATAAGACATGTGCCATCACACTCGATTTTCTTATCGTGATATAAATTATCATTTATACTTATATAATGATTTTTTTTCAATATATAAGCTTTAAATTAAAATTGAGTTCAAATGAACATGACATTTATTAGATTCAACTTGCACAAATCTCTATGAATTATCCGACTATGTATTTTGCACAAATCTCTTACTAATTTCTGTATCTGACCCCATTTGTCTATCACATACATAGTAAGTATTTAACAAAAAAAAAAGGAATACGACAGTTCAGTGCATAAAGCATTTTGTATTTATATAAGATTGAAAAGATTCCTGAAAAAATGCGTGACACAGATAATTTACTCTGACACAAACATCATTAATTGATTCTATGGGTCAAACTCATAACTTATAAGTTGTCGGAGAATAAATTTAAAGTTTCTCTAAGGACCTCGTTCTAAATATTAAACAAAATTATGCTTTAATTTTAGAAAATTGAAATCTGCTATATAATAACTTGTTTCCGATAGAACACCTAAACACATGATATTCAACTAAAATTTTAAAAAAAAGATCTATGTATATTTTAAAGCACTCATTACATAGATACGTTAGCCACTTAAATTAATCCTTTAATAATTATACACATTAACCTCAATAAGCTGTAAAATCTTTCGCATGTTTCAATTGATATAGACGTGTATGATTAAATGAGGTGGTATATCGCATATGATTACATAATGGACGTTTGAGATTATACATAATATATGTTTAAAAAAATTAAGTTTAAAATAAAAATATACAATAGGAATATTAATTTTATCACATATTCAAATACTCAATTGAAATAAATCATAGTTAGAGTCTAAATTTATGTAGACTCCGTAATTTCACGTAATTGAGGCGCGTGCGAGATGTTTGGATGTCAGGTAGGTCAAAAAAATGTACAAAATTACAAAATAAAATGGATTCGGGGATAATAGGACCTTAGTTTAGTTGAGATATGTCTCTAAAATTTCGATCATAATCTTGAAATACTTGTGCCTTATCCCTAAAATAAATATTCACTGAAAATAGACAAATTTAACATCTTTTGTGAATTCTCATGGGCCCTTAATTTGACTATTTTTTTTACAACTTTATATAATCTGTGGGCACTTTTTAAACTTTCATGTACCAAAAATTCCTCAATTTTTCTTTTAAAGTTTCAGTTACAAACAATTTTTGAAGAGTAATGGAATTCATGAGAACACATAGTGGAACTGAAATTTTCATGAAAACCATCATTTTCTTTTAGGCTTTTTCTGCTTTATTTTGTATCTTTCTTATTTTTGCTTTTGTATTTTTCTTGCAATTCTGCTTCAATTTTTTTTTTCTCGTGAGCTACCCCACAAGCTACGAGAAAGGTATGTATACACTTTATCTTCCCACGTTTCATTCGTGAGATTATTTTATTCTTCAATTTTAATATTACTATTGTTTTCTTCACTTCAATAATTGTATTGTTTATTGTTGTTATTCAAGTCGCTGATTATCATAAACAACATCTCTACCTTCACTAAATAGGAGTTACGACTGCACGCATATACACTACATTTTCAGACCTCACTTCTGAAATTATATTGAATATGTTTATTGTTGTTATTAATTATCTCTCTATTTTTGTAATATTTTTCCTTATAATATAAGCATTTGAAATCTGTGTATTTTTATTTTTTGGAATTTTGTAAAACCCACTGTAAAATAATTTCTGGGATTTTAGTAGAATATGCTATTCAATTCAGTGTACCATTTTTTAGAAAAAAGGATAAAAAAATTTCCCTTTTTGTAAGAGCTATTTGTCCAAAAGTGAAGGAAGGTTCTTGTGTTTGATGATTTTCAAGAAAACCCAACTAGACCTATAAATATTTGGGAGAATTTGCTAGTTGGTTCTTAGTACTCAAAGAGTAATAGTTATATATGTCGTCAGTGAAAATAATCTTTATACTATCAAGTTAGTAGTAACATTTTTCGTAAGGTTATCAATTCATGTATGTTATAGTAATTTATATGTTATTATCTTATTAATCACTTGATTGTTATGTTGTTGCTGCATACGTGTTAGATCCTCAAAAAAATTAATATTTTTTGAAGGATTCGACACACAACCGTGACATTGTATGGAAAATGTTGATTTCTTGAATGATTCTTGAGTGCTATGTGAAAAATGTTGATTTCTTGAATGATTCTTAAGCGCTAGCTATCGTCAATGTAAAAAATATACACACAAGCAAGCTATGTTGCTTGAACTCTTCAAAATTGTTGCCACAATCATGTTGGATTCTCTAAAAAAGGACTATTTGTGAAGGATTCGAGCAACATAGCCTGATTGTATAAATATTTTTATACCAACAATACATTGAACTTAAACACTCATTCAAGAAACCAATTTTTTTCATACTCATTCTTGAAATTTTGTGAGAATTAACTCATGATAATAGTGTTTTCTCTTCTTTATTTATTTTTCTTAAAAAAAATTCCCCTCCTATTGGCAACATCATGATTCATGATAGAGTTTTATTTTGTAGCAAAGAAAAATCAATGGCATTTAACGGAGATCTTCAAGAAGAAGATGTATGGAGTCAACATGTTGTGAAGAAGAAATTATCCATTACTTCAAAGATGATCCAAGAGCTAAAATAGCTACAATTAGCACCAATGAGTCTACTCATGTGCCAAAATAATCATCAGCTCCTATTAACATTCCTGATAGGTCCAAGATTTACAAGAAGAAATCATCAAGTACATTCATGAAGAATGGTAGTTATAGTGGAAGTGTTGAAGAAGATGAAGATTGTGATGATATTGGAATGTTGCCACCACATGAATATTTGGCTAAGAGGGTTGCTAGGAGTCAAATTGATCCTCCTTCTATGTGTGAAGGTGTTGGGAGGACACTTAAGGAAAGAGATCTTAGTAGAATGAGGAATGTTATTTTAATCAAGACTGGATTTTTGGAAAAAAATAATTAACCACCAGTGTGATTTATAGGTTACATGTTTGAGTCATGGAATCAACTGTTGAGTCTTGCATCAAAGTAGACTACGTATATCACACCTCATTGGGTTGCATCTTTTCACTGAAATCTGTGAGAAGAGGAGAATGTTTTGTGCACCGCTCTGTCCTTTTATAGTTTTCTAGTAAAGCAATAGGTTATCTCTAGTCGAGCTAGTGAATTTCAAATATTGAATAGTTAATAATCTAATGGTTCCAATTTTAATTTGTATATGCCTTAGTAGGCATAAATATTATTGAAGAATGATTATTATGGAAATGTTGATTATATTGTATAAGAAGATGAATATTGTGATGATTATGGTTATGGAATTGTACCACCTCATGAATGTATATTGCTAGAAGGGTTGTTAGGAGTCAAATTGTTCATTTTTCTATGTGTGGAGGTGTAAGAAAATTGTGGAATGCCATTTTAATAAAGATTGGTTTCTTGGAATAATATCATTATCATTATAGTAAACTAGTTCTCGAACACATGTGTTGCACGTGTATTCTATGTTAATTAGTATAAATTTCTTAAAAAAAAAAAAAAAAAAGGAAAAAATTGAGAAGATGCAAGAATTTCAAAAGAAGACCAAGCAAAATAAGTCACGTAATTAATATAAAACAAAATTTGAAGATTGAAGATGCAAGCAATGAACAACAAAGAGCAAAAGAGAACAAAAATTATTAAAAGCAAAACAAAGGTCTACACAACTTAAAGAAAAGTTAATTGAAGAAACTAATATAAAAAGAATATACCGTTATCCAGAAAGTATTGTGCATACACCAAATTTTGAGCATTTTAAAAAATAAAGCATTAAAATAAATTGACAATGGACCAAAGGAAGCTATTGGTTTTATAGAAGGTAAAAGGATATGAAAAGTTTTTTAGCATATGGAAGCTAAAAAGAAGTAGAAAACAAAAGAAATTTGTAATGTCAAAACTAAAAAATTAAAGTACAACTCTTGGAATTCAAATTATGTTATTATGTAATTAAAATATTATATTTAATTGGACATTTAATCATTTTAATTAAGTGAAAGGGCAAAACGGCAATCCAACTTTTAGGTTAGGATAAGTGAAAGGGCAAAATGGTTATCCAACTTTCAGGTTAGGAGCTTCCCACTTTTAGTAATATATGATATTTTGTATCTTTCTTATTTTCGCTTTTGTATTTTTGTTGCAATTCTGTTTCGAAAACTTTTTTTTCTCGTGAGCTACCCCACAAGCTACGAGAAAGGTATGTATACACTTTATCTTCCCACGTTTCATTCATGAGATTATTTTATTCTTCAATTTTAAAATTACTATTATTTTCTTCACTTCAATAATTATATTATTTATTGTTGTTATTTAAGTCGCTGATTATCATAAACAACATCTCTACCTTCACTAAATAGGAGTTACGACTGCACTCATATACACTACATTTTCAAACCTCACTTCTGAAATTACATTGAGTATGTTTATTGTTGTTATTAATTATCTATCTCTTTTTGCCATTTTTTTCCTTATATATAAGCATTTGAATTATTATTTTTGGAATTTTGTAAAACCCACAGTAAAATAATTTCTGGAATTTTAGTGTAATATGCTATTCAATTCAGTGAATCATTTTTTAGAAAAAAGGATAAAAAAGTTTTCCTTTTTTAAGAGTTATTTGTCCAAAAGTGAAGGAAGGTTCTTGTGTTTGATGATTTCCAAGAAAATCCAACTAGACCTATAAATAGTTGGAAGAATTTGCTAGTTGGTTCTTAGTACTCAAAGAGTAATAGTTATATATATCGTCAGTGAAAATAATTTTTATACTATCAAATTAGTAGTAACATTTTTTGTAAGGTTATCAATTCATGTATGTTATAGTAATTTATATGTTATTATCTTATTAATGACTTGATTGTTATGTTGTTGTTACATTCATGTAGGATCCTCAAAAAATTCAATATTTTTTGGAGGATTCAACACACAACTGTGACATTGTATGAAAAATTTTGATTTCTTGAATGATTCTCGAGTGCTATGTGAAAAATGTTGATTTCTTGAATAATTCTTAAGCGCTAGCTATCGTCGATGTAAAAAATATACGCACAAGCAAGCTATATTGCTTGAACTCTTTAAAATTGTTGCCACAATCGTGTTGGATTCTCCAAAAAAAGACAATTCTGAAAGATTTGAGCAACATAGCCTGATTGTATAAATAATTTTACACCAACAATACATAGAACTTAAAGACTCATTCTCGAACACGTGCGTTGCACGTGTATTCTATGTTAATTAGTATAAATTTCTTAAAATAAAAAAAAGGAAAAAATTGAGCAGATGCAAGAATTTCAAAATAAGACCTAGTAAAATAAGTCACGTAAAGATTGAAGATGCACGCAATGAACAACAAAGAGCGAAAGAGAACAAAAATTATTAAAAGCAAAACAAAGGTCTACTCAACTTAAAGGAAAGTTAATTGAAGAAACTAATATAAAAAGAATATACCTTTATCAAGAGAGTGTTGTGCATACAACAAATTTTGAGCATTTTAAAGAACAAAGCATTAAAATAAATTGACAATGGACCAAAGGCTAAAGCTATTGGTTTTTATAGAAGGTAAAATGATATGAAAAGTTTTTTAACATATGGAAGCTAAAAAGAAGTAGAAAACAAAAGAAATTTGTAATGTCATAACTAAAGAATTAAAGTACAATTCTTGGAATTCAAATTATGTCATTATGTAATTAAAATATTATTATTTAATTAGACATTTAATCATTTTAATTAAGTAGAAGGGCAAAACGGTAATCCAACTTTGAGGTTAGGATAAGTGGAAGGGAAAAATGGTAATCCAACTTTGAGGTTAGGAGCTTCCCACTTTTAGTAATATATATATATATATATATATATATATATATATATATATATATAT
>JAJONR010010820.1:0-19649 GCA_029582245.1 Solanum etuberosum | reverse complement strand
GCATAAACATTGATGGTATATCTAGATACCATACTGCTCATACATTGATGGCATACTCGATTGTCATACTAATCATGTTTTAGAAACTCTTTTCTCAAAACTCATCTTTATTTTCTCAAAACTCAGTTTAAGAACTCAAGTGTTGGCTTTAAAAAGCTTTTCAAAATTTATAACTCAAGGTTTCAAGGCTTCTAATCAAGTTCTTCTTCAAGATTCTTCAAGAACCTTGTTCTTCCAGGTATGTAAGACTATCACAGTGTTGGACTAGTTCGTCCTCATGCGCTACATCTACTTTCAAATCAGTAAAAGAGTAATCTAGGATTCTATCCCTAGATTTGAGTATTCTTGAGATGAGTTGATTTTGAGTTCTTGAGTTCCTATTTCTTTTTTAAATTCTATTCCTAATTATTGAATTGCTATATGTTATGCATTAAAATTCTTGATTTGATTCGTTCATGTCCATAATTCTGCATGAACCCTATGATTTGAGTTATAAATTTTGAAAAGCTTTTTAAAGCCACCACTTGAGTTCTTAAACTGAGTTTTGAGAAAATAAAGATGAGTTTTGAGAAAAGAGTTTCTAAAATATGATTAGTATGATAATCGAGTATGCCATCAATGTATGAGCAGTATGGTATCTAGATATACCATCAATGTTTATGCAGTATGGTTTCCCGAGTCATCAATGATCATATTAAAATATGATTTTGATATGTTTTTGAGAAAGAGTTTTCAAGTATGAATTGAGTAAGAGTATAAGGACAATATGTATTCCCAGAGGCATCAATTTTTATATTTATAAAGGAGAAATTGAGATTTCTAAATGAGTTATGAGTTCAAAAGATATTTCAAGAGCAACTACCTCTTTTAAGAGGGTAGTTTGAGCAATTATCTCAAACCAGAGGAAGAGTTATATTTTCAAACATATGAGCATGAGTATATCTTATTGGGAGTAGTATTGAGCACCGGGGATGAGTTCAGACAACTCAAAGTCCTCATAAACTATGTATGCCAACATGGGTAAAGGGTCATACTTTTATATGATTCGTTATTTCTTTTTAAGCATAGCTTAGTGGATCCACTTAGTTGAGGTATTCTATACCCCCGGCAAGGTATATGATAGTTCTGGCAGTGTGGGCGAGACGTTGTATCATCATGTAGCTCATAGTAATGGTTGTCGGTTGGAGAATCTCTCAATAGAGTTAAAGTATAGTTTTATATATCACTTATTTTATTGAGTTCATAGATGAGAAAGTATTTTGTAAGGTTTTAAATGATTTAACTTCTTTATTTCTTTACATTCAGTTGAGTGTATATCTATATCTATGCAGACCTTTCATTCAGTTATTTGTTATTCAGCTATATTTCATACTCGTACATTCAATGTACTGATGTCATTCGACCTGCATCTTTTAACGATGCAGATACAGGTTCTTAGGATCCTTAACAAGAGTCTGTTAAGATCACTTCGTCTGCTCGCCAGCTTTTGAGTAAGACCTCCTTTCTTTCGGAGGATTCCAATTTTATGAGTTATTAGTAGTGGTTATTTTGATGAGTCGTGGGTCTTATCCCAACACTCATGTTTGTACAGTAGAGGCTTCATAGATAGAAAGTTTTGGAGAGTCTTTCAGTTTCAGAGGTTTTCTTTAAAACTTATGTTTAATGCTCAGTATATTCAATAAAGTTTTGAGATTCAGTATACTATTTTTACACGTTTATTTCAATTTGATGCTTATGTATGCTTGAGTTAGTCTTCCACTTGTAGTCAGTCAGGATAAAGGTTCGCTTGGAGCCACCAATGGTTCTCGAGTACCGGCCACGTCTAGGGTGTAGGCTATATCATGACAAACTTGATATCAGAGCACAGAGTTCAAGTGTTATAGGGTGTCTATGAAGCCGTGTCTAGTAGAATCTTATTTATATTTGTGAGGGTCCTACTTCTATAAATGAGGGACTATAGACATTTAAGAAAAGTTTCCCTTCTCTTATACTCTAAATTGTGTAGTAGAGTTGTGTCATAAGGAACTTATTCAAAACTCGTGTGTTTCTCAGATTCATTCGACTATCCCCCATACTCAAGGTAGTTGAAAAGCAAAGTCAGTTCATTATCGATGATTTACTCTCAGCAAAAGTCTTGAGAAAGTCATGAGACTACAGAGGGGCTTAAGAGAAGTCCGTGAGTGAGTTAAGTGTTGAGTTTCGAAAGAATGCACTCTTATTCATATGAATCATACGTTCAAGCTAAAAGCGAGATGTACTCTCTTCTCTAAACCTTGTTTCAATTGAGACCCCTATGAGGAAGTGTATTTTAGAGATTGGGTAGTATGTTCACCCAAAATGATAGTATGAGTTACGGTGTTATAAGCAGTAGTAGTGAAAGTGCCTAGAGTTAAAAGAATGCAGGTAGAGTTTCAGTAATCCAAGAAAGAGAGATAGTGATGAGGAAAATTATGTTATTATAGTCATACACCCAATAATTTATTAATCACGAGTTTTCACTTATTGGTGGACTAAGAAGTGATGAGTTTATGTGAATTTTATGATAGGAGGTATAGTAAGGGTTACTAACTAGGATGAGTTAGAGTATACTTTAACTAGAAAGGAGTTTATGATGATGTGTCATTGTGTTAGTAACGACCAAGTGTAGGTGTTGAATAGAAGAGTATAGTATTCATGAGGTGATAGATCTAAGCTAGGCTTATGATTTTTAAGGGAAATCCCATAATATTCAGAGGGTTATAGAACTAATAAGGCGATGATTTATAGTGAATGGGTAAATAGTACTTAAGTTGTGAAAGGAAGTGTGACGGTAAATTGTAAGTATAAAGATTGACTACTTTTTATGAGGTTTTAGTGGGCGAGTGTTTCTTAAGTTTTATCTAGTAGTTGTAATTTAGTATAGTAAGCGAGCAATCATGTTGATATCTAGGATTAATAATAAACATTAAGCTTGAATTTGAGATGAGCGTCGTGATTAAAAGAATGGCAACATGAAGGTGATGATGTTAGTCTTGAGATCTGATCTGGTAAACTTGACATAAAGTAGGTGAGAAATTGAGATGTTAGCTACAATGAATATGAGAGGTACAAGTGAGAGATCCTAAATTTTAAGATAAGGGCAGGGAAGTGTGGCTAAGTCATAAGAGTAACAAGAGCATTAAGAGGTGTACCGATATTGTATGTAATCAAACGAGGTTCAAATTAAGTTATTGATTTTCCATGTGTGCCTAGATAGTATATTTGAGTTGTCAATATGGAGTAAGCTGATGTAAGCATTATTTATCACCCTTAAGAGTTTGGTAGAAAGGATTTTATTTAGTCAATGACGAGCCTCTTAAATATAGTTCAAAGTTTCTTCCAGTTAGGTTGATATGAACATAGAAGGATGTTATTGGTAGGCTAAGAAAGAGAAGTTAGATTATTAACAGTTAGATTAAGTGGCCTTATAAGCCAATGAGAAGAGGATTGTTATTTTTTTGTTGTGATAGTGATGGTGTGTTTATTCCATCTAAGGTTATAAATGTAGAGGAAGAAGGAGATGAGGTTTTACCATGAGTAATAGTTAAATGAGAGCAATTAGTCCATTCCTGGTAGTAATGCGTGAAATTTCAGTTGGTAGAGATGATGAGAGAATGAGAAATTCTTAGAAGAATTGGTTAGTAGGAGCCCATGGAGTGGTTATAGTATTAGGATTGAATGTGGTGTTGTTAACATGTGGATAAATGCATTACGTGTTTCTTGATATAGGGCTCAAGGTTGGTTGAAGGCAGCTATAAGGAGAAGTATTCTTGAGATGATATTCCCTATAGAGGTATAGAACCTGAATCTTGTGATTTAGATAAATATAACCATATCATGTTTTGCACTTTGTGAAATGGAGATTAGGCATGAACACAGTAAGATCAAGCGATTTGACTTAGACGTTTGTAAGAGTAGCCATATTATCTAGTGGGAGCTAAGTTGCAGCTAATGAAGTGTAGTAATCAGAAAGAAGAGCATTTTGAAAAGTGTTAGGTTAAAATCTACCAGTCATATCACTCAAGGCATAGTATTTCTATTCTTACTTAGAGCCCAAATATCTTTGCTTTATGTAAAATAGCTTCAAATAGAACGTGACTATTTTCAAACTCATATCGTTCGCAATTTATGTGCTATAGAGAGTTCCAAATTCTTAGTATGAATCAGCTCCGCCTATGTTAGTAGGCAAGTTCAAAAGTCAGAAACATAGTAAGAGTAACTCCTTTTCCTTCCATCCTCAGTTTAACCATCATTCGAGAACGAATGATCCCAAGGGGGAGATATTGTAACACCCCAAAAATTAATAAGTTAAGCCCTGAACTATTCTTAATTTACATGTAAGGTCGTATTAGATTATTCTTAAATTGCCCATATGTGTGAAGGTCAATTAGTATGAGAATGATTCTGGATATCAAATAAGGTCACTAGAATCTTCTAGCACAAAGTTGAGTTGAAAGTGTCCTTACCGATTAAGTTTTGACATAAGATTTTACTTAGGTCAACTCAAAACAACCATATCTCTTAGAATATAGAGAGTTACGTGGCCCATAACCTATGAAATTAAAGGTATTTGAATCCTCTTTACAACGCCATCAATTTTACGTCAACTAAATTTTGAGTAAAAAGTAATGATCATTTTAGTAACCTGATACAGTGTAGTGACGAATTAGCCACCCGAAAAACATAAAAAGGGGTCATTTTTATATTTTTACCTCTAAGAAAACCCTGAACGAATTTCTTAACTAATTAAAGACCCAAAATAATCAGATATTCATCTCTTAATCCATCATTCTCTTCTCTCTCAAACCCTAAGGCAAAACCCTAAGGAGAAATCAAAGTAGAAGACTCCATTCAAGATTCCTTCAATCTTTTTCAAGATTCTTCTTCAAGGTGAGTCTTTCTCCAAGAATTCCATTCTTTCCAACTAAAATTCCTCCATACAATTATGAATCACTAATGAAAATCATAATTCTTGTCCATAGATATTTCAAGAAACTAATTCAAGAAATCTCAAGAAAGGTTTTCTTGATTTTTCTCCTTCAAGCTAGATTTCAAGGTTTCTAATCATGTTCTTCAAGATTCTTCAAGAACCTTGTTCTTCCTAGTATGTAAGGCTATCATAGTGTTGTACTAGTTCATCCTCACCCCCTACATCTACTTTCAAATCAATAAAAGAGTAATCTAGGATTCTATCCCTAGATTTGAGTATTCTTGAGATGAGTTTATTTTGAGTTCTTGAGTTCCTGTTTCTTTTTGAAATTCCTAATTATTGAATTGCTATATGTTATGCATTAAAATTCTTGAGTTGATTCGTTCATGTCCATAATTCCGCATGAACCCTATGATTTAGCTTGAAGGAGAAAAATTAAGAAAACATTTCTTGAGATTTATTGAATTAGTTTCTTGAAATCTCTATCGCCAAGAATTATTATTTTCATTAGTGATTCATAATTGTATGGAGGAATTTGAGTTGGAAAGAATGGAATTCTTGGAGAAAGACTTACCTTGAAGAAGAATCTTGAAAAGGATTGAAAGAATCTTGAATGGAGTCTTCTACTTTGATTTTTCCTTAGAGTTTTGCCTTAGGGTTTGAGAGAGAAGAGAATGATGGATTAAGAGATGAAAATCTGATTGTTTTGGGTCTTTAATTAGTCAAGAAATTCCTTTAAGGATTTCGTAGAGGTAAAAATATAAAAAATGACCCTTTTTTAATGTTTTCCCGTCAGCTTATTCGTTACTACAATGTATCAGGTTACTAAAATGGTCATAATGTTTTACTCAAAATTTGGATTGATGCGAAATTTGTGGCGTTGGAAAGAGGATTTAAATAAATTTAATTTGATAGGTTATGGGCCACGTAACTATTTATATTCTAAGAGATATGGTTGTTTTAAGTTGACCTAAGTAAAATCTTATGTCAAAACTTAATCGGTAAAGACACTTTCAACTCAACTTTGCACTAGAAGATTCTAGTGACCTTAATTGTTATCCAAAATCATTCTCACACTAAATAATTGACCTTCACACATATGGACAATTTAAGAATCACCTAATACGACCTTACATGTAAATGAAGAATAGTTCGGGTCTTAACTTATTAATTTTTGGGGTGTTACATCATTAGTATTTGATTAGAAAAGGACAAAGTTAGGCATTGAGGAAATTAATTATTGAGCTAAATGGACCTTAAATGAGTGAAAATTTGTCATTCATCAACACCCTCAACTTAAACGTTTGCTTGTCCTCAAGTAAATTAAGAACACAATATTCTCAATAAGGGTGACTACAACAGTACTCAAAGAGCGTTAACATGCAAATGCCATGGCAAGACTACTCTCAATAGCATGTAACTCGAAATCATAATCAAAAATCTTCAAATGATGACTATTTAGTCTCAACACAAGCTCAAGATAACTTTTAGCTTCTTGTCTAATGCAGGAACATGTTTCAACAAATGCATTCAAGGGCCCTCACATCAAAAATGATTTCATGCTCTCATAAAGCAAATCAACAAAGATAATGGGAATCAATGAAACTCTCACACTCTCCAAAGAGAAACACATGTAAGCTTTGTCCCGTAGGTTTGGCCATATTTTACAATCATCAAACAACCTGGTTCATGTAAGATCTCAAGGGTCTTTTAGGCTTGTAATGGGGCTGAGGGCTAAGGCATGGTCGATTTGGATCGGTGACTTAAACTTTTTCAAAGCATTGTTGCAATCATCATCACCTCTTCTCAGGTTCTTTTTTTTCTTTTTTAATTTGAGAACTAAAATCTTGACTTGTAACTAAATTTCTTTGGAACTCCCCTTTAATTCATTCACTTCTCTTTTTTCATTTTCATTTTTCTGAGATATTTACATCACCAATATGATACAACACACACATTTTTTTATAAGGATGGGTTCCTTCTTTTTGCAAAACTTTCAGATTTGGGTCCCATTTCTTCTTCCTTTGACCTTCACTTGGCTTTCATTCATCCTTCCTTTCCACACCCCTACTTAGGCTTTTGGCCTAAGTTTGCTACTCAAACATCGCAATGCTTCAAAAAGGATTTTTTGTGAGAAGCTATGGATAATTTGGCTCAAGAGGCTTCTTTTGGTTGTCAACAAATAAGTTAGGCACAATTGGTGCAAACATAGATTAACACCCTCACAAGGTAGTCACAAAAGGATTTATCGACAATTTAGTTCCCTCATTAAATTTTCGCCCAAGATCATGTCCCACATTCACCAAGATTCAAATAATTGGATTAACAAGGAAAATTCTAGGACTCCACATGCATATTTTCAAGTAAATATCACCACACATGGCACTTAAAAATACACTCATTTAGCACATCCTGAAAAGATCAAAAAGTATACGTGTTATGTTCATTGCAAGACTCACATCAAAACTTAGCTAGTCAACAAAAGATTCAAAGAGACAGCTCAAAGGTGTAACCACATCGATTTCGTTCTCGAAACACCAACACTACACATCATGCTCATCATAAGTACTATTCAAGACATCAATATTAAACAAAATTGATTCTCAAATTGTTATCAATGAAAACATCAAGTATTTCATAATTTGAACTCATTGGGAGGTTGCAACATCAAAGGAGAATGAGATAGAAGTAAAGAACACAATTCCCAAAAGAGCACTTTTATAAACAAAAATCACTACAATTATTCAAAATATGAAATAAAAATACAAGCAAAAGGGAAATATTGGCACGAAGGCCCTCACCCCACCAAAAATAAAATGCAGTGTCCTCAAATAAAAAGAAATGGAAGTACTGGGAGGCTAAGAGAAAGGATCGCCATAACAGGCTATACCTGTGGAGCACTCTCACTTGGAGTCTCGGTAGGTGCAGTCTCAAGAGTGGCATCAATGCCTGGCAATGGGATCACAATAGGAGGCATGGGAGGAACAACTGGGGAATCAGTGCCCGTCTCACCAACAGAAGGGATGATAGGGTCTGGTTGGACCTAGTCTAGAGTGACCCCACTAGGTCCAACCGTTGAAGTCTCTCGAAGAGATTTCTCCAGTGCAGCCTGAAGAATGACCTCATCAGTCTTATGTAGCTCGATTAGAGTCTCAACTATCCCTTACTCCTCAACTCTAAGATCCTCTTCATCCGTCTCCTCAGATGTCTTCTCCTCGGCTCTCTCAATCGCATCATCATCACCTGTCTCACCATCTACAACAACCTTTGTACCTTTAACCTCCACTTTTTCAAGTTGTTTCCATGCTGTGCCCTTCCTCTTCTTTGGAAGGGTTTGATCATACGCATTCCCTTACCCAAGAAGGAATGTAAGGACTCCTAGGTCTGGTGAATCCCTCAAATTTGTGAAATTGTATCGTATCCCATATGGCTGGCTATGCATCCACAACTCCATCAATGGAGAGTCGTCTCTCCTCGAGTATAGTATGTTCACCTGCAACTTTGAGCCTATTCAAGGCCTTTGGAGCTATAATTGGCAAGACTATGGAAACAAGTTCTTGTGTGGATGATGGTTTCACAAACATGGAGCATATCTCAGTTATTTTCCTAACCACCCCATGTATGGGATGTACCCTTTCTTGGGTTGATGATTGTGTATGGGTAGTTTGTAGATGATTGGGATCCTTTTAAATCTCATTTATTATTATGCCCTGATATCGTTTGAGAGGAGGCAGAGGAAGCTCTCTTTCCTACTCCATAATAGAAGATACCACTTGCTTACCTTTGGTTCTTGCCATTACTTGCAAAGCATACATTCAAACAATGCATTTGTGAAAGTGAGTTTAATTCGAACATGAATTGAAACACATTTAAAAAACACTACGAAGGCTCGCCTAATCGGTAAGGTGGATTGTCAAATAGGTTAGGCAAAATCTGGTGAGTTCACCGAAATGGACAGTGTCACATTACTCAAGGTTCAGGCACAAAGGGTGAAGTCAATGCCAACTTCGTGATTCACCAAGTTGGTTTCGGTGCGCTAAGATTAGTCCGCTGAAACTAACAATGCAAATGGGAAAGATACAGGCATCAAGGTCGACATCATCTCGCACTTGGCGATTCGCCAAATGGGTTTGGCGGACCAAGAAAAGCCCGCCGAATGGGACAATACCTAAGGCCATGTGTATTCTAAAGAAGGCGAGCTGGATCTTACTCAGCGATTCGCCTAACATCCTCGGTGATCTAAGAGAAGCTCGCCAACAGGAAGTTTCAGCTGAGCGCCAATATTTTATGTAAAAACCAACACATACAACAAATACTAGTTTTCCCCCAACATTACAATTCACCTATATGCTTTTCTATACATGGATACTAAGATTTCCCTCATTTTATCACCAATATTGCACTAATGGATGATTTGCCATTAATAAAGTAGTAACTGTGCCTATCATTAGATAAAATCAAGTAATAGGGTTAACAATGATCTACTCAGACTTCACTCACATCAAATTAAGCACATACTCGGTAAGATAATCACTTCAATTCAACAACTAAACCAACAAAAGAATGATTCAATAATTCCACAGGCATTCATAGTTAAGAACATGAAGGCATAGTTCAAACCCAATAATATGATGCAGCTCAATGAAATTAATGGCGCTGGTGGACGTGGTGTCCAAGGAGGGCATTATGGTTGATCCATGAAGATTGATACTATCCGTGATAGGGACAAGCCCACTTCTATTACTGAGGTTTGTAGTTTCGTCGGGTTAGCGAGTTACTACAAACGTTGGGCTTCTTCACTATTGCAACACCTTTGACTCGATTGACTCGCCATGATGTCCCTTTTGTGTGTTCGGAGGAGTGTGAGTTTAGATTTCGGAGGCTCAAGGAGTTTCTTACCACCACTTCCATTTTGACTCTTTACGTTGAGGGCGAGGGCTTCACGGTATATTGTGATGCATTCGGCATTGGTTTGGATTGTGTATTGATGCAGCGAGGCCGGGTCATAGCTTATGTGTCGAGGCAGCTAAAGCTGCACGAGCGTAACTACCCCACCCATGACTTGGAGTTGGCGGCGGTAGATTTTTCGCTTAAGATCTGGAGGCAATACTTGTACAGAGTTCGTTGTGAGATCTACACTGATCACAGGAGCCTTCAGTACATTATGAGCCAGAGGGGCCTTAATTCGAGGCAGCGTCGTTGGATTGAGCTCCTGAAGGACTACGATCACCCTATTCTCTACCATCCGGGCAAGGGAATGTAGTAGCGGACTCCTTGAGCCGGAAGGTGGTGAGTATGGGTAGTCTAGCCTTCCTTTCTATTTCAGAGCGACCTTTGGCCTTAGACATCTAGTCCTTAACCAACTGGATGATTTGACCTTATATTTCAGATTCCAAACGGGTATTAGCCTATGTGGGAGTTCAGTCATATTTGCTAGATTGGATCCGTGATCATCAATTAGAGGATGTGTCTTTGGTAGCAATCACAGATAGGGTAGTGGCAGGTGATGTTGGGCAGGCTACCTTAGATTTAGATGGGGTTTTGAGGTTTGCTGGCTGGTTGTGTGTTCCAAGATTTGGGGGTTTGATTCAGTTGATCCTTAGCGAGGCCCATGATTCTAGATATTCCAACCATCCGGGAATAGGTAAGATGTATCGTGACTTGAGGCAGCATTACTGGTGGAGCGGTATGAAGAGAGACATCTCAGACTATGTGTCTCGCTGTTTGAGTTGCCAGCAGGTGAAGGCCAAGCACTTGAGGCCTGGTGGTGAGTTTCAGAGATTACCCATTCTGGAGTGGAAGTGGGAGCGTATCAATATGGACTTCATTGTGGGTTTACCTCGTACTTCAAGAGGTGCTGATAGCATTTGGGTCATCGTGGATCGATTGACCAAGTCAGCACACTTCCTTCCCATTCATACTTCCTTTAGTACCGAGAGATTGGCTTGTATCTACATTCGGGAGGTGGTTCATCTTCATGGTGTGCCTGTTTCTATCATTTTAGATTGGGGTTCACAATTCACTCCCGTGTCAACCTTAGTACAACATTTTACACACAGATTGATGGTCAGTCAGAGCGCACTATTCAGGTTCTTGAGGATATGTTACGGGCCTGTGTTATGGATTTTGGAGGTCAGTGGGACCAGTTCTTGCCTTTGACGGAGTTTGCATAAACCACACCTACCACTCTAGTATTCAGATGGCCCCATTCGAGGCCTTATATGGTAGGCATTGTCGCTCTCCGGTTGGTTGGTTTGAGTTTACGGAGCCTAAGCCGCGTGGTACAGACTTGCTTCAGGAGGCCTTAGATCATGTGAGGGTGATTCAGGATAGGCTCGGGATGGCTCAGAGTAGACACAAGAGTTATGCAGATCGTAGGCGTCGGCCGTTTTGATTTGACGTTGGTGACAGAGTATTCCTCCGAGTATCGCCCATGAGGGGCGTGATGAGATTTGGAAGGCGGGGCAAGCTTAGCCCTAGATATATCGGGCCTTTTGAGATTTTGAGGACAGTTGGTGATGTTGCCTATGAGTTAGCCTTACCTCCAGCATTCTCAGCTATTCATCCAATTTTTCATGTTTTGATGTTGCACCGGTATGTCCCAGAGGAGTCTCACGTGCTCCAGTATGATGCGGTTGAGTTGGATGATCGTCTGACCAATATTGAGGATCCAGTTTCCATCTTAGCTAGAGATGTGAGAGAGTTGTGATCCAGAGCCATTCCTATTGTTAAGATCTATTGGAGACATCGTCCAGTAGAGGAGGCTATCTGGGAGACTGAGCAGGAGATGCAAGAGCTATTTGCCGACTTATTTGAGCTTTCAGGTACTTCCTGACTCTTACTTTCGCGGAAGAAAGTCCTTTTTAGTAGTTGATGTTGTAATGACCCTATAGGTCATTTTTGCCTTAATGCCTTCTTTTCATCATTTAGAGTGTTTCTATAGAGACTCCAAGTCATTTATGACTTGCTGGCACTGATTGTTCGGTCGCCTGGTCGTTCATTTGGGTTTTATGCCCGTTCCCCTATTTAGGAGCTTTTGAAACTTGAATAGTTGACTTTTGTAAAAACGTCAGGTAAACAACCTCAAAATGGAATTTTGACGGTTCCATCAGCTCCGGAACGGTTCCATCTGACGTTTTAGCTTTTAAACTTTGGCCTAAGTTTGACCTTGGTCAACATTTTTGATAAACGTGCTCGGATTGAAATTATGTGGGCGCGGTTAGCTCTGGAACGTCAATTTTGGTCTAGAAGTACCTTTAGTTCGGGTCCTAAAGCTTCCGGTGTGAGTTTGAGCACTTAGACAAGATGTTGGAAAGTTTAAAGGCCTAGAGTTTACTTTGGTCAACATTCGAAGAACTAGTTGTCGTACGAGAATTCCGTCAGCCCCATTAGCTCCGGAATGTTGAATTTGATCTACTAGGACCTTTCGTTTGGGTCTTGAGATCTTTTTATTTTTATTTTTGGGTGTTTAGGTGAAAAGTTGAGTTTTAACGCCTAATGGGTCCCGATGGGGTATTTCTGTCATACCAATCTTTTTTACGGAAATTCGACAATTCCATTGAGTCTGGAATGTCAAATTTAGTAGGGTAGCAAATTTGGTTTATTTTTACCGGGTCCCAAATGAATCCCAAAGGTCCGTTAGGAAACTTTGAAAAAAATAAAAAGTATCTGATATCTGGTGCAGACTTTTAACGGCCTAGAAAATGTCTTTTTTTAACAACCAGAAGTCCTTTCAGCAACCAGATCTGCCATTATTTAAAGCCGAAAATCAACATTCAGCCCTAATTTTCTAAAAGCAATTTCTCCCTCATTTTAGCTCCGTTTTGGGTGATTCAAAGGCTGGGTTGCTCGAATTAGCGTGGCTACGCATTGGAGTGCCGGGGGACTGTTGGGGGACCTCCGTTTGAGGTAATTTTTGAGTTTTAGTTGTTTTCATCTCTCATTTAGCTTTAATGGTGATTTGAATGCATGGGCTTATTACGGGTTGTTTCGATCCCCGAATTGTGTTCCGTTTAAGGACACAAGTTTGGGGAGGTAAAATGAACCTATTCACAGAGTCGATTTCAGGATTCTTGGTGCAGGTCCCACAATTCCATTTTAGAACCAATTTTTGATCCGTCTCTGAAAAATATGATTTTGGTATCAAAACGACCATAATGACGTTGTGATTCTATTTTTGATAGCGTGGCAGCGTTCTGAGGTTGAACGGAAGGGAAAAGCTCTGGCAACGTGATTAGTAGCGCGCGCGGTCGGCTTACAGGTAGGCTACGACTTCTCTCTCCTTAAACTGAGCTTGATTAAGTAATTGTATATTGATTTGTATGAATTTGGGGTTGAATTGGTGGTTAATCATGTTAAATGCCTAGAATCCATGCCTTAGGCTACTTTTCGGGGATTCCGGGCGGTTGAAGCATGTCTATTGTATTTGTTGATCATCCTCACCTTGTGGTGTGCCTTATTTGTGATTTGTGAATATTGTTGGAGCATGTTTGGCCTTAGTCTAGGCTTAGGCTAGTGATTGCCATAGACTGTCGTCCTTTTGGAGCCGTTAGGCCTTTAATCTCCCTGACGTCGCTTCAGACGGCTTAGCTCCCTATAGACTGATGTAGCAAACCTGAGTCTGATAGTTTGGGCCTTAGCTAGGCAGTAACATCACTCTTGAAACCATATATCCATAAATCCCCTATTTATGTCTGTTCCGATGTCTCTGATTCTTGATGTCTAAGCTACTCATCGATTCTGGTTTGATATGGTTGGGGGTGGAGTGATTTATTAATGGCACTCGGATTGGGGTTACTCCACGTGATGCTCAGTTGGCCGCTGATCTATTTCTAGCCGATTCGCCTCTATTCGTGGTTCAAGTCCCCCAATTCACTCCACCGGGCGTGGTTCAATTCCACCGCCATTTGCAGCCGTGGTTCAAGTACACCATTCCTTACTGCTTGGTTCAAGTCCATAGCTACTCTCAACTCGGTTCAAATCCTTGGTCATATTTATACGTTGTTCAAGTCCACGATTATCCTTAGCCTTGGTTCAAGTACTCGGTTACTCCAAATCTCGGTTCAAGTCCTTGATCCTCCATCTTCAATTCAGTTCAAGTCCTTATCCCCTATCAGTTCTGGATGAGCTTCAGGCATATGGATTGGTTCGGTTCGAGTCCGTGGAAAGTTGTGGAAATCTTGGAAACTTCGACGGGTCCTTTCATTCCATTCTAAACTCTTCCTTGTACCTGTCGGGCTTATGGGAGTCCGTACAGGTTTTACTTTTAGCTTGCGCACGAGTGTACCCATCTGGTTTATGGGAGCCCGGTCAGATTTAGTTAGTTATTCTCCTTTTCTTTGTGTGTTAGTACACTCATGTGCAAACCTGTTAGATTTCTCATTCCTGTTTCTGGTAATGTTTTAGATTCTCACATTTTGTATTACTTTTACTTTTCTCTCTCAGTCGGCCTACAAGGCCTACTGGGTACCTATTGTGTTGGTACTCATACTACACTCTGCATCTGTTTTCGTGATGCAGGTCCGAGCACCAGCTACCAGCGTTGACATTGAGCCTGTAGCAGTCTGATCCGGAGACGGGGTGAGCACTTGGCGTTTTGTGCTATACCAGTCTCCATCTATATATATTGACTTGTCTTTTGCTTTTTGAGACAGTCTTATTTTTGTGGTCCACTTTTAGGACTTGTATCCATTTTGTTAGTAGCTCTGTACATGTGACTTCCAGGTTCCGGGAGGGATCTCTTATTTGTATATACATTTTGGCTTGCTTCCGCTTCTTCATCTATGATTTCTGTTATTTATGTTATTATTTCAGTTTGAGTTTAGTTTTATTCCCTCAATCACATTACTTGTAGTTCTGGGATATGGATTGGCTTGCCTACTGGTGTTATAGTAGGCACCATCATGACTCGAGGAATCGAGCCGTGATAAATTTAAACTTAACATATCATTTTAAGGGAGATGACAATTCAATCTTGAACTTAATATATCACTTGAAGGGATGTGACAATCCAACGTGTCTCTTGTAAGGCAGACGACCTAACTTGAACTTAATATGAATGATGTACACAAAAATTTGCAATAACAATGTTAGTAATAAATGTAACATAAATGCAACATAAAATATGCAAACATGCATGAACAATGAATAAGGTGATGAACCAATAAAAGATTTCGAACATAATAATATCCTGGATAAAAAAAAAAGTCATTTTGAATGGAATAACAAATTAAAAAGTGTCATTTTGAACGACATGACAAACCAATTTTAAAAATCATCATTTTATTTGAGATAACAAATTAATTTTAAAACGTGTCATTTTGAAGGGTATGATTACCCAAAAATATAATTTTAACTTTGAAACGGTCCATTAAGTTGATTTGGAAAAATATTAAAAAGTGGGTGTCAACCCATTTTTATTTTTTGAACAATGAAACATATTTTAACTTGGTTAGTGCCAACAATTAGTATTGTACAAAAATTTCTCACAATTCTTTCTCATTCAACAAAGATTGACTTCAAGGTAATTCTTATGGATTCAAATGGTACCTCAAATGTACTTAAGTAACGACATGATTTATTTATCTTGCTACAAACAAATGCTTTGTACAAGATCTAACATCATGTTTCAAGTGCCCTCACTATAAAGTAAGTCTCAATTTGCACACATTTAAAGTGTTTCGATTTGAGGACATATGTGAAGTACACTCACACTCAGAAAAATGGTCAACGCATGCAATTGTGATACCATAGGATTGACCTTCATGTAAATATCCACTAATGTGAGAACATTTGAAATGAAATCATGTAGGGCTTGTTAATGGCTTGTAATAAAGGCTTAGGGACGGATAGGATAGTCATTTGAGATAAAAGTGACTTAATCTTTTCTTGAGCATTGCATTGAATTTGTGCTTGCAACGTTTGTAACGCTTTTAGCATTTGATCCTCTTTGTCATCCCTTATTTTTGCACTTTTTGACTTCTTTTGAAGCTTTGCTTGTCTGATATTTCCCCTTCTCATAATCTTTTGAAGTTTCTCCTGTTTGTTTGGAGTAATCTTCTTCTTTTGTTGAAATTTAACTTGCTTGAACTTGTAGGAAATTTTCAACTCTTTCTTCTTTCTTTGAAGTTGTTTTTTCATTCTTGACTTTCAGGGACTTTGCAATTTTTGTTTTTGACAAATTTAAACTTTGAATTTTCTTTTGTAACTTGCAAGTCTTCAGTGCGCTCAAGAAAGTCAGGTCAAAAGAGGGATAATGTGTATAAGCACTTAAAAATTGTATAGGCTAAAATGTGGTTGTCCAAATAAAAGGCTTAAGGTTCAAAGTGGGGACATACTAAGGATTAATGTCATTTGGTAGGCTTTGAAAGGCACAAACGGGTTAAAGAAGTCATTTTTCAAATCAAACATCACTAAAGATTTCACCTCAACAAACATTTAGGCCAAGTTCTAGATCAGCAACACAACACAATTGATTTTAATTCAAAACTCACCACACAATGCACATGAAACAATGAATCTGGTTTTGTTCTAATCTTGAATGTATGCAAGAGAATATTTTCAGGTGTAACAAAAGTAGGAATGAGAGGTACCAAAAGAATTCATGGCTTAACAAGAGATCATTCTTCTCCATTATACCAATTATTTTTATATATGCACACTCAAACCGTGTTGACACCAACAAAGTAAAAAATAATGATTTCAAAAATATAAACAAATAAAGAATAAAAACTAAAAAATCTTTTGAATAAAGAATACCGAACCCTAGAAGGGCTGCTTACGTATCTCATTGAGATGAGAATCAGGTTTGCGTTGTTCATTCACATGTGGCATAAAACATATATTTTGAATAAAAAATGAAATTTTTTAAAGAAAAAATAACCGAAATGGAAAACTTATGAGTCACATTGAAGGGCAGACAACCCAAATTAAACAAAAAAAAACTTTTTATTATTTAAAGAAAAAGTAACAAAAAACAATGAGTCACATTGAAGGGTGGACCATCCAAACTTTTAAAATGTCAAACAAAAATATCTTTTTTTTTATTTAATGGAATGTAAGACAAATAAAATCAAAGATATGTATGTGCACTGAATATAACATCATGTACAAACAATTAATGCAAAGGTACAAATCAACTTGGAGCGATGCATCAAAAATCGGGAGTCAAAGTACAACCTTGGTGAAATTTTTATGGACATTCCTTAAAAAATTGCCCCTGTTTCAACTTTAACAACCTCTGGTATTCAATCTTGTAGCAACTGTCTTCTTTGTGAAAACTTTGGACACCTCCTAAAAATATTTGCCCTCGTTTCTGTTTTGAAATAATGGAAAGCTTACGGGGAACATGACCAAACCGTTGTGGTGCCTACGCATCCCGTTGAAGCAAGAATCAGGTCAAACGTAGTTCCAATAGATTGTGATTTGATTAGATATTGAACTCATATAATGAATGCTCTACTGCTAGGTGTTAAGAGTGGGCTTTATTTGAAAGTTGAATTGTGACCCAAGCGGACTACTTGGGGTGGGGAAGAAAGATTTCGTTGACCATCCAGTGGCCAACTACATTGGCCAGGATATCCCGATAAATAATTTGGATAACGAACTACTGCAGCCCGCATAATCATCCTTTAAGTAAAATAAAAAATGTCAAATGGTGGAAATTATGTCATGATGCAATGCCAACATACATATAATTAAACAAATAATGAATAAATATCAAGTACAATATATAAATAATCAACAAAATATACAAGACACAATGTATAATATAATAAAAGAAACATCTCCACAATTTGAAAAAAGAATCCATAATGGTTACAACCTCTATATCCCCAGCAGAGTCGTCATTCTGTTAACATCCTTTGAAAGGTGCAACATCGCGGTGACTCCCAAAAAATAATAAATTTTGACAAATAAATAAATTTTAAAGAGAGTAAAATGAAATCACCACCTAATTTTAGGAAAAAATAGGAAATCAATTAATTAATTAATTAATGTCTACGAAATCAATAGATTCAAGGTAAGGGTTCAAGTTATTCTGAAGGGAAGGTATTAGGCATCCTTCGAAATCCACAACTGTGGGTCCTGGCTAAATTTATTTTTTTCAAAATGAGGAGGAGATAAAAATAATATACAAGTATAATAAGCATGCAATATAGACAAATAAAATAATTCAATAATATAAGAAACGACCTAAGGTTTGCCTAACATCAATAATATACACAACAATATCAAAAATATCATTTGAACTCCATTGGAGTAGCTTCCTCGGAAAGCAACTCTAGGTACCTGTAAAGACACTTAGTAAAAATGTTAGTAATAAATAAATATGAATAAAAATGAGTGAATCAAATAATAACTTGAAAATAAAATTCGTCTTATTAACATGAGAGACCTTGGAAATCGACGTTAATATGAACTTAAACTAAATTTACATCTTTTAAATGGGGAGGCCTTGAAAATCGATGGACAAATATTTTCATTGGTCAATTTTAATGTACAAATTTAGTGTAATAGCATAGTAAATTAACAAGCACAAAACATAAATAGTAAAAATGAACAAATGAGCAATTGACAAATAACCAAAGAAAGAACATTAATAAATGAAACCAACACGAGACTAATGAAATAGGAACACAAAGTGCACCAAGTTAATCATAAGAAGTTAATAAAGTTTTTGACTGTCTCAAATCTAATGTACATCATTGTATTACCTAAGTGAAAAAGAAAAAAAAACATCGTTATACTATCCAAAAAATTATAAAAATCATCCTTCAGCCTATTTTTGTCAATAAACTAATTGAACTAATAAAAATAATATATTTTTTAAAAATTTGATCACATCTTAGCCATGACGAGAAGATCAAAGTTACCCAAAAAAATAAGGATATGAATAGGTAATGAATCTTTCTTTTTCAGAATTTAAATTTTGTGTGTTGTTAGTTTATATTTTTCTTGCACCATCAAGTCAATTGACTTGCAACAATGCATAAGTGTTGAAATTTTTATACGGTATGCTCTGATGATCATTAAGATTATGCAAAAAAAATTATTTTAAAAATATTACGCCCAACTATTTAGAGATTTTCTCTAATAAATCAGTATGTATGTACGTTATATACAATATAATTCACATTTTATACAATGTACAGAAATGCTGAAAATTTAGTAAAATTAAGTGGATGTTTGGTAATGAAAATTAAATTAAATTACTTTATTTGAAATTTTTGAAATTGGAGTTGTGTTTGGCCATACATTTGCAAAGAATATTTAGAATTTGCATATATTTTGAACGTGATTTAAACATTCAATTTTTAAAAATTATAAAAATCACCCAACTTGACCAACTTAACCATGTGTATATATATTCATTCGGTTGGCACGCTTAATTGTTGGTGTTGTGAGTTTCTTAGAAAAAAATAGACATTGGATGAATTTTGTAACTTTTCAGATAGTGCAGAGATATTTTTTTTCACTTATATAGCATGAGGATGTACTTCAAGTTTAAGTCAGAGTTCATGAATGATTTTAGCCAAAAACTCAAGTTAATACAATACTATAAACATGACAACAACAGAATATAAAGAATAACCATCAGTAAGTATAACAAATCAATATAAGAAAAAAAACATGACAATAGGACGATAAAACATAACAATCTATATATATATATATATATATATATATATATATATATATA
>JAJONR010010819.1:0-11198 GCA_029582245.1 Solanum etuberosum | reverse complement strand
GAGTAGTATTGAGAACCGATATGGGGACGCGAGTTCATGATAATTCAAGTCTCCATAAACCATGTAGCCATCATGGGTAGTAAAGGATCATACTTTTTAGATGATTCCTTAAGTGCTTTTTAGCATAGACTAGTGGATCCACTTAATTAAGGTGTTCTATACGACGGCAAAGTATAGGACAATTCTGGAATCGTGGGCAAGACGTTGTATCACAAATTAGGCTCATAGTAGTGGTTGTCGGTTAGAGAATCTCCCACAGAAACTATATTACTTTATTATACGAGTACAATTGAGTTTGTTATTGCATTTCTTTAACGAACTAAGTTGCTTTCTACTGTTTTAAAAGTTTTCTGTATATTGCATGTGTTTTATTGCTTTATATTGAGTTAAGTTATTCAAGAGTTGGGTAAAGTCAAGGTAAGTGTTCCTATCAGATTCTTTTCAAGCTTAAGTTGTGTTTAGCATTCCAACTCGCATACTCGTACATTCAATGTACTAATGCAATTTGGCCTGCATCTTCTTATGATGCAGACACAGGTAACCAGGATCAGCATCCAGCGCATCGTTGATTCTAGTTGATATCTAGACTTGTTGGTGAGCCTCCTTTCTTCCGGAGGATCCTTTTTATTGCTTTTAGTAGTTTTAGTTTCATTAGGATGTCGTGGGTCTTGTCCCGACATCCATCTCAGTTGTTTAGAGATTTATAGATAGTCATATGTTAGTTCTTGAGTTTTCTATTTCCTGTTTTAATGGTTGAGACTTGAGTTGTCATTTTGGCTAAGTTTAATATTTCTTAAAGACATTTGCATGAGTTATCCTTTGAGACTATTTCTTGTGTTTAAGACTTCCTCTGAGTAAGTATGCCAGGCCAAGGGTTCGCTTAGGGCCAGCAATGGTTCTCGAGTGCCAGTCCCGCCCAGGGTGTAGGCTCGGGGCGTGATAGATAGCATCTATATCCTTTGTGTAAGCTGTTGTACCCTATGAACACACAAGGGTAAGTCTTTGGACTGAACTTGTTGCTACCCTTGATATATGGAAAACATCTACACCCAAACACTTTTAGGTTGTTGTAATCAGATTGTTCCTCATACAACTTAACAAATTGAGTCACCATTTTTAGGACTGAGGAGGGCAGTCTATTAATTAGGAATACTGCAGTGAGGAAAGCCTCCACCCATAGAAACAAAGGTAGGTTAGCATGAAGTAGTAGAGTTAAGCCAGTCTCCAGAATATGCCTATGATTTCTCTCTGAATCTCCATTTTGTTCAGGTGTGTTAGGACATGAAATATGTCTCACAATGCCACAATTTTCCAAATGCTTGATGAAGTTTGTTTGGATAAACTCACCACCTCGATCACACTGAAAAATCTTAATCTCTTTAGAAAATTGTTTTCCCACCATTTTCTAGAATTTTACAAAGACCTCAAAGAATTCAAATTTCTTTTTCAGTGGGTAAATCCATGTATATCTCGTGTGATCATCAACAAAAACGACATAATATTTCATATGTTGGATGATTCGACAAGAGCAGGTCCCCATAGGTCAAAATGAATTTTCAATAATGGTTCTTTCTCAATTTTATTTCTCAAACCAAATGGAAGTGTACAACTCTTTCCCAACTAACAACTAGAACAAACAATATGCATTTTATTCCAACTACTAATATTGATGCAACTATTACTACTCAAAACTTTTAAAGACTTCAAACTAGGGTATCCTAATCTAGCATGCCACATGTTGTCTGACGTGTTCCAATCGTGTGGAGCAGTTAAAGCATATAGATTGTTATCTTCCAAAGCATAGAGTCCATTCCTTTTAGATACATTGGCCAGCAGTGTCCTTGTCTTCTTGTCCTTTACAACAAAGTTAGTTTCATCAAATTCAAGAGTGCAACAATTATTCTTTGCAAGTTTACTAACTGAGAGTAGATTTTTATTAATCTTAGGAACTACAAGACCTTCTTTTAACTTTAGACCTGATCCGGATATGTTTCCAACATGTGTTATGTCTAACTTTGATCCATTCCTAATAATGGTCCATTGTAGTGTTTAAGATCAGTTAGGATACCTGATTTATGTGTCATATGGCTACTTGCTCCCGAATCCATATACAAGGTGTCATCTGTAGTGTTTTGTAGATTAGTAGCAGCCAATGATTGTGGTAGCTCATTTGCGTCTTGGTAAGAGTAATCCCACCTGTAAAAACACTTAAGAGCAGTATGGTTATTCCTACCATAAATTTGACACGCATCAGTATTGTTCCTCTCCTGATTTCCACTTGAAGGACCGTTCTGAGGACCTGGTCCATACTTGTTGTTATATGAACCTGTTCCTTGTCCAGCAGGCTTGAAGCCTCTTCCTCTGGAATTGAAGTTATTGTTTTCTCTTCTTTGAGAGTAGTTTCCTCTTCCCCTACCCCTTTGGGCAGAGAATGCTATGTTATGGTTTTGTTGTGGCACTTTTTCTTCATCATTCCTCATATCAAAACCCCTGAGAGCATTAACAAATTGATTAAGAGTAGGATATGATGCCTTACCTAGCATGACAGTCCTGAAAGTCTTGTACTTACGACCTAGACCTCTAGCAAAATTAATTACTTTGCTATCTTCATCTACATGCTTGTGAATGGTTGCAAGGCCATCACATATGCCTTTGAATTCCTTAATATATTCATCAATTATTTTGGTTTCTAGCTTCACACTTTGGAGTTGTTGTTTAAGCTGGAACTCCTTATATTTTGTTGATTGAAGATAAGCTTCTTCCAAGCATTCCCACATCTCCTTGGCAGTTGAGCATCCTACGATCAATTACATGCTTTCTTCTGTCAAGGTGCCTGAGATCCAACTCCTTAGCAACACATCCTTCTCCTCCCAGTCACCAGTAATGTTGCTGTCTTCTGGACCCTTCTCGCCTGCCACAACTTTCTCAGTAGTCTGTCTAGTGGAACAGGTACCTTTAGTTGGTTCATTCTCTGTGATGAGGTAGGTTAATCTCATCACTTGAATCAACTGAGATATTTGTATCCTCCATATAAGATAGTTCGTTGGCTTAAGTTTAATGAAGCAGGACGAAATAAGATGATGAAGTGAGGAGGTCGAAAGAGTGTTGGTAGAAGGGGCCATTGTAATTCGATATTGTTGTTGTTTTGGTTTTGATCTAATACGTTAAAGAGTGGAAAAGCTTTAATGCTCTGACACCATATAGAAACCTCACGTAAGTATGGAGAAATCAAGGATTGTATTGATAAAAATAATGTTGAGTTACAAGCTCCTTATATAGGAGAAGTTATACTAGGAATCCTACTACAACACAAATATAATATATACATGATATCCTAGTCGACTTTAACCTCCTACACGATACAGTAGCTTAGTCGTACATAATTTAGGATTTAGTAGTCTAGTCGTAGTATGACTCTAATTCTAACTCGTCAGCCTGCTTCGATGGACCTGTTCCTTCGACATGTTCCATCAGTCTTCAGGCTTCCTTCAACAATGGCTACTAAGTACCTGAATTTAAGGTTCAAATTTAGGGGTATCTTGGTGAGTGAGGTAGGTCCAGTATATGTTGGGGGTAGGAATGAATATGTACAGAATGTGGATGAAGATCATTTGTCAATTCTTAAACTTGCAGATTATGCTAAGTCTTTTGGGATTAGTAAGTTAGGAAAAACTTATGCAGTTCCATCTCTAGGGGGTGATCTGGTTGAATAAAAAAATGACGTGGACATTTGTGATATTGCATTGTTTTTTCATGAAGGTGACACAATAGATAATTGTGTGTGTCATGACTCTATTCTGGAGGATGTGGGTCCCACTGAAGGCCAAATTAGTCAATTTTTAAGTCAAGTTGGTGAGTCTTTTAATGCACTTGGGCAATCTGATGGTTCTTTAATTGCACAAGCAAAAAAATAAGATCTAAATTTAGGTTCTCCTTCTACCTTCCATCTAGCCAAAGAGTTGAGAATGAAGGTGTTGCAGGTGTCCAACAAGAATCTGATGATGATTATTCTTCAATAGATTGGACAGATACTAAAGAACCAAGTGCCAAAGGAAATGCGGAGTAAGATATAGACAATGATTCTATTTTTTCTGACCAATCTATTGACTATGGAAGTGATGTTCATGAGGAGTTGAGGATTGTGAAGGAATATATGAGAAAGTTTAGAGAAGATAGGAGGAAAAACAAAAAGGAAAAAACAAAAGGTTTTTAGGTGAAGTTGGACTTGATAAAGGGTATGAAGATATTGAAAAAAGCAAAAAAAATAAAAATCAAGGGTGAGCTAACAGAGGATGAGTTACATACTATGACAGTTCTGATTGTGATAGTTTTCAAAGTGATGATGAGTTACTGCCGATTTCTGATGATGAAGTTGAAGGAGGGAATTTAAAGGGGGAGAAAGAAGAGTAATAGAGTGATATATGATTCTACTTGTGATGTTGTAATATGACAGTGTGATTTGGTATTTGAAAGTGTAAAGGAATTTAGAGAGGCAGTTACAAAATATGCTATAAAAAAAGGGGGTTGAGTTAAACAAGTATGTGAATGAGAGTACCAGAGTAAAAGTCAAGTGTAAAAATAGTTGTCCATGATTGTTGTATGCAAACAAGGAAGGGAGGAGTGATAACTTCACTATCAAGCTTTACAACCCAAGGCACAAATATACCGCAATAATTTTCTATGTAATTCAAAGTTTTTTATCTAAATATCTGAAAGATAGTATTATTTCTCAACCTAGTATAAAAGGGTGGGAAATACAAAATTGGATGAGGAAAAAGTTGAATATTTATGTAGGCTAGGCAGTTTGTTTAAAAACAAGTAAAGTTGTTTTGCAGGAAGTTATAGGGGACCATGTGACAGAATTTAACAGAATCCTAGACTACAAGGATGTGTTACTTCGAACAAATCATGGTAGTATTTATGTTGTGAAGCTTACAAATTCAGAAAATGGGATGAAACAGTTTCACTCTCATTATATATGTTTGATGCTATGAAAAAGGGTTTCCAACAAGGATGCAAAAGATATATAGGGCTGGATGGGTATTTTTTTTAAAGGAATTTGTAAAGGTCAACTTTTGGTAGTTGGTTCTAAGGATGCAAACAACCAAATGTGTCCAATAGCATGGGCAGTAATTGGTACTGAAAGCAAGGCCACATGGAAATGGTTCATGACCATTATGCAAGATGATCTCAATCTAGGAGATGGTTCTTAAATCACTATCATTAGTTATATGCAATAGGTAACTAAAATTCTTTTTTGTTTGTCTTTAATTTAATTTGAGCAAATTTTAACCATTTTTAGTATTTTGTTTTGCAACTACAGGGATTAGTAGCTGCTGCAGATGAAGTATTTTCAGAATGTGTGCTAAACACATATAAGCTAATTGGTCACAAAACTGGAGAGGCATAGAGAGAAGGAATAAATTCTGGGGTTGTACTAGAGCCACTTTTGAGGTACAATTTAAGTATAATTTAAATGGTCTAGCCAAGCTGGGAAAAGATATAATTGAAGACCTTATCAAATACAACAAGGAGAGATAGTACAAAGCTTTTTCCAAGCTTTTTTAAAATGTGATAGTATAGATAACAACATGGCAGAGAGTTTCAATGCTTGGATCTTGGGACCTAGGAACAAGATTGTTGTTTTTATGTTTGATGAAATTAGAATTAAGGTGATTAGTAGGGTGAGTAATTCAAGAGAATTTGTTGATACTTGGACAGATGAAATATCTCAAATGGAAATGATGGTATTTAATACCAATGTAACAAGATCAATGCAGTGCAACATTGATTGAAATGGTGATAAATGATTTGAAGTGTTAGAATGGGCATACAAGCATGCTGTGAACTTGGGTCAACATAAATGTAGTTGCAGATCTTGGGAATTAAAAGGTATTTCATGTGCACGTGATATAACAGTAATGAACCACTTGAACATGGATGCATCACAAGCAATTTCAAGCTGGTATAATAAAAAAAAACATATCTGAAGACATATTCTCATTTCATTCAACCAGTTCCAAACATGAAAATGTGGCCTGCAAGTAGAAACCCGGTAGTTGAACCACCTGAGGCAAGAAAAATGCCTAATAGGCCACCAAAGAACAGAAGAAGAGAAATTGGTGAAGTGAAAAAAACTGAGAAGGTGCCAAGACTGGGGACAGTAATGACATGTTCAATCTGCAGAGGAGCAAATCATAACAAGAGAAATTGTCCAAAAAATCCTAAATCTAAGTCTACACCAACACCCACTCAAGAGGTACATTCACATTAATTTGCTTTTATAAATCAGATTAGGTTGCTTATTAACTTAGTTTCTTGTTTTATTTTTTTTCTACTCACAATAGTCCTCCACTGAAAAAAGAGGGGTAGATGTCAATATGAAAGAGCAAGCAACAACAACAGTTGTACAAGAAAAGGTGCAAGAAGTGGTTACAAGAAGAGGCCTAGAGTTGTGGGACAAGGTGTATTTGTTTCTGATACTTGATATACTTGTATTAATGTAAGTGTCTTTTAAAATTTTCAAAATTATACTTTTAAATGTGAATCCCAAAATAACTAAGTTGTTAATGTTTCAGTAAGGATTGGCTAGCAATAGGAGGGTTAATACTGGTGTGCAAAGTTCTGCATATGTGACAGGTGATATTGGTTTTAAACCTACCAAGGGACTGAAGTGGAAAGGAAAACAGGCTATTACTCAAAGAGAACTTCAAGTCCAAAGTGTTATGCATCGTATTCAAACTAGATCAAAAGTTGTTGGAATTCAAAAAAGGGCACAAACCAAGAAAAAATCTCCCTCAAAGAAAACTTCTTAGTTAATGTGTGTGGTTTGTGGTTGTTAATGTACTTTCTGTGTTTTGGCGGTTGTGTGGTTGTAACAACCAAACTTAAATTAGTGACTATTTTGTGTTTTGGTGATTGTTCAATCAAACTTAAATGAGTGATTATTTTGTATTTTGGTGATTTTGTGGTTGTTCAACCAAACTTAAAGTAGTGATTGTTTTGTGTTTTGGTGGTTCACTTAAGTATTGTGGTGGTTGTTGGTTGAAACAATGAAGCACTATGATGTTTGTGTTTAATGATCAACAAAACATTATTTATGTTATGTCTATATGTTATTATTACCTCTCTTGTTATCACTACATCTTTGTGTTTTTGTTACATATTACCTATTCCATAATTGTAGTTTTATGAAAAAAGGACAAGTCAGTCGAACATACTCCAATATATATATATATAACAAAACACCAAACCAAAATAATGCCCAAAATCAGAACCCTAGAACCAAACTAAGTGCTTACGTTAATAACAGTTACATTCACTAAAAAAAATTCAACGACACACTAAATAAAAGAACAATATCACAATACATATCAAACTAATGCCTAAAATCAGTTTTAACATCGATCTACACTTCAGCTGTTTTTGTTGTTTGTTGGTCTTCTTCAATAGATCCAAAATCACAGTATTCGCCTGGCTGAAAAATTCTGGATCATACCAATCGAAAAACTTACAAGGATTTCGAAATAAGGACTGCATTTCATAAAATCAAAGTTAAAAAAATTACATAATAAGAGATGAAAAAAAAATTACGAAATAATGCATAGCCCATAGTGTCTACAACTGAGAAATCTACGTCCAGGGTTGTCATTTGTCCATGAAATTTTCAGAATTGGAGGAGTCCCACGTAAACAAACAAGTCTCCTATTATAATTCATTAATTTAGCAAATACTTTTACGAAAAACATGGAGAAGGAAAAAATGAAAAAGAGAGAAATATTCTGAAATTTGGAAAGGGAGAAGAGATTAAGGAGAATAAATAGTTAGAGAATAGAGAGAAAGTTCTGAAAAGAGGCCAAAAATTAGAGAAAAATGGAGATTTTTGTGTTTTTTTTACCGTTGGAGCTTTGTGATGTGGCAAGAATTTACTTCCTCACGCGCCTGCTAGAGTTTGTTGTCAATTTCTACATCAGGTGGACCATACATGTGTATGTGATGGATGAATAAACAAGTTTTGGGGTAGTTAAAATGGATTATAGTTTAGATGTACACTGCATAAAAAGTTTCAAGTTCAAGGGGGTAATGAGCACTTTGCCTTTTTTATGCTTTAAAAAACAATACAAGTTCCAACATAAAATGTCAACAAAAATCAAATCTAAAACCTCTACAACTTAATACCATATGAATATGATCTTCACAAATATGACTATATATCATATTAAAGATCACATCTATGTTATGATAATAAAATAATGTCCATTAAGATCATATGTTACCCGTGGCCTAATGGTTATGGCGCTAACTCCTACTCAAGCGATTTGCGGGTTTGAATCTTGGCCTGACCCTTTTAAATTTTGCAAAAAAAATAAATGAAAAATGCATCATAAAATGTATTTACAAAATGTGCTAAACAAGAATGGAACTGGTGTCGGAAAGCCGAGAACACAATTCTTCACACTAGCACCATGCGCCTAGTTCTATACACTTATCAACGTTATGGACTAACAGTAACAAATATCTCTTCTTAAATGTGTGTTGGTCGGTTAATGAAGTTTTGATGATTTGAAAAATTCAAGATGAAACATGTTAGCCTGCGTGGTTCAGAGGAACAATAAATTGAGCTAGAAAATTCAAGAACAAAAGCGATCAAAATGAGTCAAGACAAGAGCGTAGGAACCAAGGATTAGATAATATTATTTACGAGATAAAGCGCAGGAAATTTGAAAGAAGAGTTATAGTTAAACAAAAACACTATCAAAGGAAAAAGTATGATGAAAGAAGGAGTCCAACTCAAAGTAGAACTCAAAAATAAAAAAGGTTAAGTCACAGAAGAGTTTGCTTTGGACCAGAAGTTGTGGTGAAGCAAAATTCTGTTGGTTGTTGTGTTTAAATAGAGGAGAAGAGTATTTGAAGACTTACGCACTCACAAAGCAAAAAAGCAATTGATATATTGACTTTCGGAGGTGCTGCCGAAGTTGAAGTTTTACTTTGAATAACTAAGTCCTAATATAGAGTTTATATTGTAGAAAGTTTATTCGTTGTGTTTTGAGTTTTTTATGTATTGTTAGTTCAATGAACTTTAAACTGAATTAGGAATATAGTCTTTGTCTTCAAGTTGTGGGCAACTCGAAGATTTGGAAACACATATCTTGGGCGGTTTGTGCTAGCATAGGGTTTATTTGCTTATTCCTTATGCTACATAATTTTGTAAGTTGTTTGTGCTGAGGCTCGTTGGTATTTAGTGGAATTTGATTATTCCTTATGTTGACACTCAATTTTGGCCTAACATTTTCAAAATTCGTATCTTTTAAGTTTTATTAATTCAATAGTTCAAAATACAGTTTTTATAAATTTAAATAAGTTTATAGATATTTATCCTTATTTGTCAAAATTTCAGGGTTTTCTTTATCAGTTAATTTTAATTACATTATTTTTTATCACATCCGGTTGACTACGTACAAATATTTATTCATTTTGATTAAATCATTATTTTTGTTAAATTATATTTTTTACATGTCATTGGCTATGTTCATTACATATTTTCAATATTCATTTTATTCGTTACATTTGTTAATATTCATTTTGATGTTTTGCGCAGTCTCGAAATTCATTCAAATATGGATAAGATTTCATACACAGATATTTTATTAAGCGGTGGTTTTGACCCATGATTTTAAGATAATGGTATTGCACTATTGGTGGTTTTCAATTTTCTATTTAAAGAATAGCTTGGTCATTAAGTTAAAGGGTGGTGGATAATATTTTAGGAGTAATTTTCAGAGTTTCTAGTGTTTAAGTTCTTTTATTGTTCATTATTTTTCCGGTGAGAAACTCACCGAAGCTCCGCCGGAATCCCGCGAATCCACCACCCAAAACCCCTTAAATTTTTTCCTTTTTCCGGTGAAACAACTATGTTCTCACACCACCATTACTGAACCACAATCGAGCTCAAAGCTCACTGCCCAGAAACCCAAAACCCCAGCTGCTTTTCTTCTTTCTTCGTCACTACCAGTGACACCAAACAGTCACCAGACCGCCTCCATTGCCCACCAATTTCTCCGGTGAAATCAGACCCAAAACCCCATTAACCCAGTTGCTTTTCCACCTCGTCCCCATGCTGCTAGATCTATTTCCTCTCTACCAAAACCCCACACCGGAGAAGCCACCTGAAGCAGCTGGAAAACACCACCAAAACTGCCAAAACCACCATTGTCACACCTCCACAACCACCCATGTTCTTCTTTCTCCAAAACACCACAGCAAAAACGAAACAACAGACCGCCAGGACCCAGACCCAACACCACCGACTTCATCGCGATACCGACTCCGGCGAATCTCGGAGCTCCAGAACCCAACTCCGGCGAACAACCAGCTGCAACAATGATAAATCCGGTGAAGAAATCCGACAACAACAGCTCCACCAACGAACTTCATCTCCCTTTTCTGGTGACCCTCTGATTTGTTTACTGATATTGTTATTCACTGATGTTACTTTAATGTTACTATTTTATTGTTACTTTATTATAAAATATGCATAAAACGTTGTGTGTTTGGTGGATTTTTTTTGTGTTGGCTTTGTTGTTGATTCAATATTGAGTGGGATGTTCATTTTTACTTTTTTATTTGTTATTTTTGTTTGTTTAAGATGATTATTTTGATTGTTTATACTTTATTTTGGTTCGTTCACTGATTGATTGGAGTAGTAGTTATTAATTTTTATTTCCATTGCCTCATACTGTTTATTTTGTGACTTGTTGATGTTTTCTGGAAGCTCTATTTTTGTACTGAAGTTCATTTAGTATTACTTACCATTGTTGGTATTTTTTTTTTTTTTTTTTTTTAGTTGAGATTGATTTATTAATTCTATTTTATTATGTATTTTATTCCCTTATTTATTGTTGCTTTATATGTTTATATTTGGCTGCTTATAATTTATTGAAATTGATTTTATGCATTTCTAAAGTTTTCTATTAAGCCTGTGTTACTATTTTGGTTATTATGTTATCACTCTCTCCATATTGTTATTGTTAGTTTTTTTTAGGTTCTGTTGATTTTTATTTATCATTATTTATTTTACATGCTTTCTAAATGCTTCAAGCAATTTCTATTGTTGTTATTTTAAGTTATTTATGTTGTCATACTTGGTTATTATTATCGTTTTCCTGTTTGTTACCATTTTATTATTTACATATTATTTT
>JAJONR010010818.1:0-12707 GCA_029582245.1 Solanum etuberosum | reverse complement strand
CAGAGAGTCATCGAAATTAAGGAGTCTATCATCTCTAAGAAGCAGACAAATAGGAATATTCAAACCTTTACGGAAAAGAGGTTTTACAGCAATTTGAATAAGTCCAATATGCAGAAATTTAAAATCCTTTTTATATCTATTAATATCCTGAGAAACAAGTAATTTAAGCGTCTCGAGAGAATTATTAATAGCTATAGTAGACTCACAAGTCTTGATATTGAAATTTCTAATCATGCTGAAATTGCCTAGTTGATAAATTTTTTCAAAATGTTCTTTTGGAATAGTCCAATTTCGTAAATCATTTTCTACCTTAGAGATAACATGGGTAGATAAGTTAGTACTATTGATAACATGCTGGTGTTTGTCCATTATAGAATAATATTGTCTTGAATTCAGAATGAATATGGTATTATGCCAATCGTAAATAGTTAATCTAGATTAACGACCCCTATTATAAATAGTTATCTAAATCTCTGAGGTAATTACTTAGGCGGTCTTGGATGTTATATGAAATATTGCTTTAAGCTATCTTGGAGGTAGGTCCACCTTTAGGTCTAGCCTGTCCATCGGCGACCTTCTTTCTGGCATCCACACCTAAAGCCGGATATTAATCGGCATCATCAAACTTAACGAAAAACTTCAATACCTCAAGCCACAGTAATAGTTACAGAGAGAGATATATCTTATTCATAATATAGAGAGTTGATAAAGATTAACTATCTTCCTTTTGGCTATATCATAATCTAATCTGAATCCAGACAGCAAGAGGATTTGGTTCAGATTAGATTATGATATAGCCAAAAGGAAGATAGTTAATCTTTATCAACTCTTTATATTATGAATAAGATATCTCTCTCTCTGTAACTATTACTGTGGCTTGAGGTATTGAAGCTTTTGATAGTTCAAGACCCACATTATATCAACATGGCTTAGAAAACATGGGTTATGCATGGGTTCATGGGAAATCAACTTAAAAACATGCAATTACTTCAATTCATGCATAAAAGTTCATAAATCAATCAAATAAATCAATATTGAAAGGAACCCATGACATTAAAGAAAACCCCAACTTAATTGGGGAATTCTAACTTTGTAAATTGGAGAATTTGGGAACTCCATGGAGGAAAGAACTCCATGGATGAAAACTATTATACATTGATGCCAAAAGCTTGGAAGCAATGGAGGATTAGGAGACATGATCTTGAAACCCTAGCTTTCTTCTTCAACTTCTAGAGAGAGAAATATTTGAGAGGAGGAGCTTGATCTTCTTTTGGAAATTTAAGAGAATGAATTGAGTTTGAGTGATTTGGGGGTTTCAAATCATTATATAGGGCTTTGGGTAGAAGGAAAAATGACATAGTATTGAGTTAAAATAATTGGAGAAAAGACCCAAAAGTCCCTGACTAAAAACTGCCGAATTGGGTCACTAGAAGCCCAAAACGGGTCGTCATCATCACCACGGCCCGTCAAACGGGTCGTGAAGAATTTCTGCTTGACAAGGCTTCACTATTTCGAGCATAACTTTTTACTCCGAGCTTGGAATTGGGAAAACTCGGTGGCATTGGAAAGCGGACTCATAGATCTTTAATTTGATAGGTCATGGGCCACCTAATTCATTATGTGCTAAAAGATATGATCGTTTGAAGTTGACCCTAAACTCTAAGTCTAATGAAAACCCTTCACAGACGACTTCACGGTCCGTGTGGGGTTTCACGGGCCGTTTTGACGCCCGTGGTCCTTGACCAGTGTCTAGGGGAGAACCCCATTCCGACTTGACCCCTTCACGACCACTTTCACGACCCGTCTCCCTCTTCAAGACCCGTCTAAGGGTCCGTGGAAGGGAGCCTGCTTGGGGAAAGTTCTGGAAACCTACCACGAGACCCTCAACGGACCGTGGTCCCCTTCACGGCCAGTCTGAGGCTCCGTGGAGGGTTCCATGGTCCACTTTTTGGGCTTGTGAGTTTCCACTTGACCCATTTCTAGCCTTTCTCGAATCAGAGGTGTTACAATAGACCCGCTCTGCATGAACCCGCCCCACATAATTTTTTTAATATTTTCTTTTTCTAGTTAAGTTTGATACTAAAAATAAAATTCATTTTTCATTAAGTTGTACTTAATTTAATAGAATAGTGACTTAAAATTTTATTTTTTAGAGGTCAATTGGGAAACATGTAAGAAATTGAATTATTTTTTATTAAATAGTTTTCATTTACTATCTTGAATACTTTAGTAGTTTAAAGAAATTATCTTAATAAATAATACAATATCACTTTTGTAACATGTAAAACATCAAAATTAAATTTAAACCCACATAAAATCACATATACACGCAATTAGCTCCGTCCCATATTAATTTTAAAAAAATTCACTTCAACCCGCCCGCATTCCACCCACCCCACACAACCTTAAACCCACCCCAAATAGCCTTAAATTCGCCCCACCTCGCATTCGCCCTGCCCATTGTCATCCCTAACCAAATCAATTAAATGGTTGCTTTTCCAAATAGACCCATATATTTAAACAACAAAATTTCATTTTTGTTAGTCTCTCTAACATTTTTCTTTGCAGCCGCTCTAAAACCCTAACCCAAACCCTAGATATCCCAAGAATGTAAATCAATCTCTTCTCTAAACGGTTTTCAATTCTATCATAATTTTTCCCAGTTTTATTTGCTGATTTTGTTTTGCTTGGATCTGTACTTTTCAGTTATAGTAGTAGTCAATAATGGAAGACACAAAGGAGAACGATGCTTACGAGGAGGAGCTTCTTGACTACGAAGAAGATGATGAAAAAGCCCCTGATTCCATCTCCGGCAAAGTTAATGGCGAGTCCGCCAAGAAGTGAGCTTTACTCTTCACTTCTACATTTCTGTTGCGTTGTTTATGCGTGTGTTTTTAAAAAAAAGCAAATGTTCTATTTTTGGCGTCCGTAATCACACTGTGTAATGATTTCATCAGTTCTGATTTTTTTGTCTAGTAGTGCTTATGTCATCTTGATCATTTTTCTTCGTTTTTTCTTTTCACTCTTAGAATTTGTGGTCTATGGAATGAATTGGGTCCAAATGTATCTTAATATGTTAGTATTTTACATAGCTGACCAGCTAGTTTGGCATTGAAGTGTAGTTTTAATTGCAGTAATGCAGCTACTGTAATTACACACTAAGTTTGAAATCCTTTATTTTTCTCAATGCAGGGGTTACGTTGGCATTCACAGTTCCGGATTCAGAGACTTTCTGCTAAAGCCAGAGCTATTGCGGGCTATTGTGGATTCAGGGTTTGAGCATCCTTCTGAAGGTAGGCCATCTCATTTATGGGCACTTGATTTCACAGAAAATCTTTTTCTTTAGTTTGTTAGTTGGATTTTTAATTTGAGTACTTCTGTGCTTAAACTTCACCCTCCCCAGAACCCACATGTGGGATTACATTATGTTGCTGTTGTTGTGCTGCTTGTGAAAAAATATTCGTCCTCCTGTTGCCTTCTTTACTCTAAAAGGATATATAAAAAGAAATACAAGTAGATATATGCTATCACTTGCAGCTTGCATGGAGCTGTGATTGGTGCTTATGAGTATAGCCGAAGTAGGCTCTTCTAGAAAAAAAAGATGATGGTATTGCTTATCATACAATGAACTAGCGTGCATAGATATGTCAAGATGAGTTGACAAGAGCAAGAAAGTTCAGAAAAGTTGCTCTAGCAATGGAGAAACCAACTAAATGACTCTTTCTTCATATAGATCTAACAAGCCAACCTTCTGTAAGATAGACTAATGGAAGTGTTTGAGTTATAAAGTTCATCTTTTATGCTTAGTTTCCTTTGTCTCTGAATAATCTAACTTTGCCCTAATGTATGAGCCAAGACTATGATACATTGTATTATTTGAATTCTTTGCTTTCTGTCAATTCCTTAAATTTAAAATTTAATATTTTTAGACTCTTTGGCTGATAATCCCTCCTTTCCAAATGTCATAAAAAGGTGCAGCCATTGCTATTCTTAGTTTTACTGATAGTAATGTTGCCTTTCATGTGCCTTAGATTTGGATGTTAAGGTAACTCTGGTAAAAGGTACTTGTTTTGAGTTAATTTTGTTTCTGAGAATGATCATTATATAAGTATAATGAGAATGCTAGCTTCTACGGGAATAAGTCTGATCGTTCATCTTCTTCATTTACCAAGATTTACCAAGTTGAAGGGTACTTATTTATGATAACTAGTCTGGTTGCACCCAAAACAAAAAAATTAGAATACAATTAAGTTTGATCTGTACTGTATGCTTATCTAGAATTCCTTTGTATCCAAATTGTCCACCAAATGCAAGAAGGGCCATCCTCCATCTGTCTTTGTCACCTACTCTAGCTCCAACTACTTCCTAACTAAAAAAAACTTCAGTAATCTTTCTAGGTATTGTCCAAGCTATGCTGCTGAGATTAATAAATATCTTCCATAACTAATCAGTTATCCTACAATGTGAATCTGTCTCCACCTCCTTCCCAAATAAATAAGCATCTTGAGCAGAGAGGAAACTTCTTGATTATATTATCATGTGTGAGCACAACTTCGTTTTCCCACAAACCATGTGAAGCATGCAAATTTGTAGGGACTTTAGGGCCTGTTTGGATGGGCTTATAGCTTATAAGCAACAAGTCATATGATAGAAATCCTAACTTATGACTTTTGACTTATTTTTGGCTTAAAAACAAGTGTTTAAAAACATTTTTTAATTTTATCCAAACACTACAAAAGTGCTTAAAAGCTATTTTGACCTAAAAACACCTAAAATAAGCCAATCCAAGTAGGCTCTTAGTCGTCCAAGTATGTTTCAAGGCCAGTTGGTTACTTGAGCCCATGTTGATTTATCATTTTATAAGCTGCATTAACTCTGAATTTTCCACTATTGTGTCCTTGTCAGCTCAGTGTTTCATTTCCATTGTGAATTCTTATGAAGTTCTCCAACTGTTTGTAGAACTCAATGATTTTGTTCATCTCCCAATCGTTCAAGCATCTTTAAAGTATCAGTTCCCAACCTTGAGGGTCACATTTCAGCTATAGACTCTGTGGTCTTGAGCTAGAGAAAAGATATCAGGAAATAGATCCTTCAAAGCTCCATTCCCCAACCAGTTATAAGGATGTCCTGCCATCATTTTGCACTTCGATAGAAACGTAATTCTTTAAAGAAGGCCATCCAAAGGCTAACACCATAAGCTGAGTTAAATGGTTTAGTCATCTAGTTGTCTTCTATTTCACATTTAGCTTTGATCATCTTGCTCCATAATCTTTGAGGGTCTTGAGAGTACTTCCTAACCATTTTAATTTAAGGTCTTTACTGTGGTTTTTCAAGTTTCTATTTCCCCATGCATCTTGAGCCTTGTTGAGAATTACATCTTAACATTTGACCAGATGATAAACCTTTTTTTCTTTATTGCCTTGCTACAAAAAAATTCCTTCTAATGTTGTCAAATCTTTTGGTGACTCCCACAGGGATGGGAAAGGGGATATCATATAAGTTGGCAGTGAGTCTAGTACTGAATTTACGAATAAGGACCTAGAATACCCTTAAACTATTGGAAATGGTACAAAATTACTTCCCTTCACCCATTGGCCCTGAAATACCCCTGACATATACCTTTAGGTCCTATATTGCCCTTATTTTGAACAGACAATTTAAACCTAATTAATAAATTAATTAATGACGTGTCACTCATTTATTAGTCAGCCTATAATTAATCTAAATTGATTTAAAAACCAACCCATTCCCAAATTAAATTGGCCCGCCCCAAATCAAATTTCAATTAAAAAATCTCCACCCTTCATGACCATGGCTTCCCTGCTCCGGCCATCATCGTCTGATAGGGAAATGAGAATTTGACAACTCCGGTGGAAGTAGTGATGAGCCAAAATTATGCTTGATTTCTGTTGAGAATATGTCTCAGGATATTGCAGAAATAAAATAGTTAGCTACTTTTAAGGTTTTTAAATTATTTTATTAGAGTCCTATGTGACTTGAATTTAAGAGTTAGTTCTTTTATTTGTTATTTGAATTTTACCGACATATTTTTCTATTTTTAGTTAGGAATTATATCTATAAATGTATGTCTCTGAATTATTAATAAAATAATTCCCTTTGACAATTCTGCAGTATTTTTTTTTCCTCAAAGTCTTTCTCTGTTATTTTCTTAATTTCTTTATCAAAAAATCAACAATTGGTATCTAGAGCCTTCTTCTTGAGGGACCTGTGAGTAGAAAAATGGATTCTGAAAATAGATTTTCACGAATGACTCCTATTTTTGATGGTGAGAATTATCAACTATGGGCTGTGAGGATGGAAACCTACTTGGAGGCTCTTGATCTTTGGGAAGCCATGAAATTATACCGCTGCCAAATAACCCAACCGTGGCCCAAATCAAGAGTCACAAGGAAAAGAAAACCATCAAGTCCAAGACAAAAGCAACTTTGTTTGCTGCTGTTTCAACAACTGTTTTCACGAAAATTATGACTCACATCACCAAAAGAAATTTGGAATTATCTGAAGAAAGAATATGCTGGAGATGAAAGAATACGAGGAATGAAGGTATTAAATTTAATGAGGAAATTCGAATTGCAGAGAATGAAAGAGTCAGAAACAATCAAGGAATACTCTGACAGAATACTTGGAATTGTCAACAAGGTAAGATTACTAGGCACTGAATTTAAAGATACAAGGATTTTTGAAAAAGTTCTTATTATAGTGCCCGAAAGATATGAAGCATGTATTACAACCTTGGAAAACACGCAAGATCTGTCCAAAATTACCTTGGCAGAATTGTTAAATTCTTTGCAGGCACAGGAACAAAGGAGGCTTATGAGGCAAGATGGCATGGTTGAAGGAGCATTAATAGCCAGCCACAAAACTCAAAGCAAAGGTAAATTCTTGAAGAATTACCCACCTTGTCAGCATTGTGGCAAAAATGGACATCCTCCATATAAATGTTGGAAGAGACCAGATGAACAATGCAAGATCTGCAAACAACTTGGTCATGAAGCTGTGATTTGCAAAAGCAAATTTCAAAAGGATGAAACAGTTGCCCAAGTCACTATTGAAGAAGAAGAAGACCACTTATTTGTGGCAACTTGTTTTTCAACAAAAAATTTTGATTTTTGGATGATTGATAGTGGTTGTACAAACCACATGACATATGAAAGAAATCTTTTTAAAGAGTTCATTCCTATGAAAAATAAGAATGTCAGAATTGGCAATGGTGATTGTATTCCTGCAAAAGGAAAAGGGTCTGTTGCAATTAAAACAAATTCAGGTACAAAAATAATTTCAGATGTTCTTTATGTGCCTGATATTGATAAAAGTTTGTTTAGTGTTGGTCAGTTAATAGAAAAAGGATTTAAATTATTATTTGGAGAAAAATATTGTCGAATATTTGATTCTACTAAGCAAGAGATTTTACTAGTTGAAATGAGAGGTAAGAGCTTCTCATTTAATCCAACAGAAGATCCACACAAGCCTTGCAAGGCAAAATATGAATTGACAGATTTGTTCACAAGGTCAATTTCAGATGAGACTACAGTCTACGATCCCTGATCCAAGGAGGAGTGTTGAGAATATATCTCAGAATATTGTAGAAATAAAATAGTTAGCTACTTTTAAGGTTTTTAAATTATTTTATTAGAGTCCTATGTGACCTGAATTTAGGAGTTAGTTCTTTTATTTGTTATTTGAATTTTACTGGCATATTTTTCTATTTTTAGTTAGGAATTATATCTATAAAAATATGTCTCTGAATTATTAATAAAATAATTCCCTTTGACAATTCTGCAGTATTTTTTTTTCCTCAAAGTTTTTCTCTGTTATTTTCTTAATCAAAAAATCAAAATTCTACATGTGTTTGTATGTTGTGGATTTAGTTTGTATAAGTTTTTATTGTAGATTAACTTTTTAATGGTGTTTAGTCCTTTTCTTTTTGTGAATTTCCATGTTATTGGGGCAGTGTTGGAGTTTGAACAGAATACAATCAATCCAAAGCTGTCCCTTTTTCCTCCCTGCAATTTTCAATGTGAATCAAGTTAATCTTCTAAGGTTACATGAAGGAATTGATTCTTTGAGATTATGTTACCTCTTCGGTTCATTTTCTCATTTGCACATAATACTAACAAGTTGAGAAGCTTAAGGATTTGTGCTTCAAGCAAAGGGAAGAGATAAAGCACTGAATAATTCCATGTTGTTCACAAATGTTATGAATTATCAAGTTTTTTGGAAAAGTCGGTTTAGAACTCAAACAAGCATGGGCCGATGGTTTAAAATTTTTTGGGACAGGTCTATTTGATTTGGGGTGGGTCGATTTTGATTTGGAAATTGGTGGATTTTAAAATTAGTTTAAATTAATTATAGGTTTACCAATAGATGAGCACCACATCATTAATTAATGGGCAAACTACATAAATCTCACTAGTTTAGGTCCTAATTACTAAGATTCCCGATAGTTTCAAATATTACTTCCTCTACCATATTTCGTGTTTAGGATACATGAGTCTGAATTCGCGAGATACATATTTTATTTGTTTAAATTATTAGTTGTATCTGATTTTCTTAATTGAAGGAGTAATTTAGGATTTTCAGAATACGTGGACAATTAATTTTGGAAATTTAAATTAATCAAATCCCTTGCTATAAGACAGAAATCAAGAAGTGTATCTATGTTTAATTAATTTCATTTTATTATTTTTGAAATAATATATTCATTAATAAAAGACAAAAACATGTATATCTTGGTCATGTAATTTGATTAATTTCTTTTTATTACTCTTAAAATAATGAATTCATTAATTTGATGTATCTATTATCGATATATGATGTATCCAACAAACTAAATACACTTAGATACATGAATATCATACAAGTACATTCATATGTATCATAGAAGTATCTAGTATTAATTTCATGTATTTGTTATATGTATCTAGTATTAGTTTTGATGTATTTGTTATATGTATCTAGTACTAATTTCTATATTTCTATTTATATGATCTAATACTAATTTCATGAATCTATTTATATGATCTAATATTATTTCATGTATCTTATATATATATATATATATATATATATATAATTTAGTGTATCAAATATCTATTTCATACGTTATATCCAAAAACATGTACGTCAAATACATAGTAAGCATATACGTCTAATTATGTGTACCTAAATATGGAATGTAACTAAAACGCATGAATTTAGGAAAAAATCACCATTGTAGAGTATCTGTCGTAACATTAACAAAAAAAGTAAAAAATTTCAAAATTCTTTCCTTTTCTTTAGCATCTGAAATTTTTTCTCATAGATACATATAATCTTAACTCAGATACATAACTTTTAATTAGATACATGTGTATATATTTTCAAATACATATTTTGACCACCATCTCTCCTCTTCTCCCCTTCGTCTCTATCATCTCCAGTGATGGCATTTTACCGATCATGGTGTTGGCGTTGACGGACTATGGTCATGTATCTAATACATGACAGAACAAATTCACAAACAAAAATATTTTGCTTTTTCATGAACAAAGATATTGCTTGTAGTGCCTAGATCTGACGGACCTCCCCCAGAGCCATCGAAAATTCCACTTTTTTGTCCTAATCAATAGTAACAAACCTCTACATATATTGCTGATGAACAAGAATCATTTTGAATAGTTGGACGATGAAATTCCTTAAGTCAAACAAAGGCGTAGTGGTTCTCCAAGGAAAGTACACCGGGAGGAAAACAATGATTGTTTGAGCTTTTGTCGATCGGGCATATGACAGGCCATGTGGACATTGTTTGGTCACCGGTGAGTCAAGTACTCAAAGAAAGTGATCCGTAAGGACTCTGCGAAAAAGCAGGCGAATAAATCATGTGAAGACTTTCATCAAGCTTGTCAATTACAACCCAAAAAAAAGATGAAGGAAGAGAGAATATGGTGGAGGTGATGGAGGATATGTGGGGGTGGGGGTGAGAGATACAGACGGTAATGGGATTGGGGGAGGAAACGACTGGTGTGAGAGAAGAAGATTGTTTGTTTATTTACTGACGAAGAAACAAAAAGAGAAAATCGGATTCGGATTAGAGATGAAAAAGATGAAGAATACTAGATAGATGGATTTAGGGTTTTAATATGATACAAATTCATTTGGTTTAATTTACTGTGTTGGGTTTGAATTAAAAGAGAAAATCGAGTCATTTGAATCGAAATTAGGTAATTTTAGTTTATTTGGGGCTTTCCATCCAATTGAGGGGGTACTAGTGACATGTATAGTAACGGCGAGGGTAAAAATAACTTCATTTTAACGGTAAAGGTAATGTCAACTAATAAAGGAAAGTTGAAGGGTATTTTGACCTTTTTCCCTTTTTTTCAACTAGAGGTAAAGTAAGTCTATATGGTAGTGAAGTATGTCTAGTTAGGTAGTTTTTACTTGATTAATTAATTAATTGAGTTTAAATTGAAGGCCCTTAAAAATAAGGGTTATATAGGACCTAAGGTAGACGTAGGGGGTATTTGGGAGCCAATAGGTGAACGGAGGGTAGTTCTGTACCATTTCCAATAGTTTAAGGGTATTTTAGGCACTTTTCCATTGAATTTATTAGAGGGAGGCCGTGAGCTTTCCTCTCAATGACAAGTATTGACACTTTCATCTTGAAAGTTTTTTCTCATATTTCTCCTGGATATTATTCCAAACTGCTATGAACTTTGATTTGGCCCAATGGTCTGCCAAGATAAGTGTAAGAAAAGATGACTCTTTACAATTAAAAATATCCAACAAATATATAAAACTTACCAATTTTATTTAGGAAAACATTAAAGCATAGGAGATACAACGGGAAGTTTACAAGGGGAGAAGAAAAAGCTTTCAGAATATGGGGTAAATTTTCTGATGATCTCTTTCTTCTAAATGTTTATCCTTTTATAGAGTAAGGATAGGGAGGAGAGTGTATCTTAAATGTACACTTGGAAGGTTGAGATTTTGCCGACACTACAGTAGCCGATAATGATGGTCTTCTTTTTCTAGATTCCTTTTAGGAACAGTAAGTTGCTTTTTTAAAAAAGCAATTGGTTACTTTTCTAGATTCCTTTTAGGAACAGTAAGTTGCCTCTTGGAAAAGCAATTCTGGTTCTTTGAACTTCTGCTTTTTCAAAGGTCATTCTCCTGTTCTTAATAGGAGTCAAGATAAGCTGCTGCTATTCCCGTAGGGTCTAGGATGTCCCCATTATCATTTTTAGATGTAACTTCTTCTAAGAGAAGCATAATGTCTTCTTCATTGGACTGATCATCGTCCATCTCTTTGAGGGCTTTCTTTAATCTTTCTTTAAGCACATTCTTTGGTGGCGAGGCTGCTTTAGGCGATACTTTGACTAGAGTTTTGGATATCACTTTAGGAGTCCTTCCTCGAATTTTGATCTCTTTGGAGAGATATTTAATTCTGTCTGACTCTGTTTTAGCAAAGTTCAAAGATATAATATAAGAAATTCTTTTCTTAATAAAATATTTACACATTTTAATGTGTTCTGGAAGTGTAGAAATTTCTTCCTTGTTCTGAAATTCATCAAATCTGTTGAGGAATTATTAAGGAAGAATATCTCTATTTCCTCCGAAATAGCTCCACCATTCGTAGAACCATCTGGGGATGACTGTTTTGACCATGTCTGGACAATACTTGACAAACCAGGTGTGTCCTGGTCTGATATACAAAAAGTTAAACCATGCATTCTTGTAATCATGCCAGTTATAAGTCTGAGGCTTATGGGGCATTGACAACGTGATGGGAGTAAGGAGGTGGTCTGTATACCATTCTGATGGAGACAAGACCCTCTTGATGGTGAACCTAGAGTAGCTGACATACTCTGGATTCTTATCACTCATGGTGTGTTCAATGATAATAGACTCTGTGTCTACTAATATAGCTTCGAAGTATCTTTGGGTTTTGAGTGGATTATCTGTATCCACAAACTTGTTGCTCAAGTATACCAGCTTAATAAGACTAGTAATAGGAACTCCTTCATACTGTTTGTCTATAGCTAGTATTGGTAAAACTTGTTTTGTCAAGAATTCAAATTCTTCTTTTGGGGGAGACATATCAGGCTTCTTTCCTGACGATGGTTTGACTGCTTGTGCAAAGGTTTCAGGGGCCTTCATTGTATAACTTTCTTTGGTTTGTACCGAAGAAGATGTTGTTCCTTGCTCGATCTTTTGATTGATCAACTTGGTAGGTATAGTTGTAATCTTGGGTAATCTGCTAGAGCAGTATACCTGTTTTGGAATCCTATGTCCATCTTAGAATTTGTCCTTGATGGAACGGTTGGTTTTTGCTGAAGTAATCCTGGGAGAGGGATTTCAAATTGTCTAGCCATTTGTTGCGTCTTTTGAGGTGAATCTGGCTTCAGGGGCCTCATACTGGGCCTCATTGTTTCCCTGTAAAAATTCTCTTGTTAAGAAATCTGGGAGGGAGTTGTTTTCTCCTTTTATAAAGTTGATTTGAAAATCAAAGCTAGATAGTAGAGCTTGCCATCTAGCAAATATTTGTTTTGAGACAATATTTTTCACATCTTTTTGTAAAATTTCTTTAGCAGATTTGCAATCTACTCTAAGTAAAAATTCTTTGTTAATTAAGTCGTCTTGAAATTTAGTGATACATAGCACTATAGATAAGACTTCTTTTTTAACAGTAGAGTAATTCTTTTGGGGGG
>JAJONR010010817.1:0-15296 GCA_029582245.1 Solanum etuberosum | reverse complement strand
AGCTCTAGTTAAGCCTACTAGTTTCTGGGGTGTTACACCTCCTAAGAAGCGTCTTAGTTGATGTCGTGGCACGACGTGGACATGCATTCAAGCATCATCCAAATACACCACATCAATAATAGTCCCGTTGAAACGCTCTCCAAAGTAAAGCTTCAACCTTTCCCATTCACCTTGAACATTGACCCATCCTCATTTTCAACTTCTATTCCCCCGTTTGTAAACACAGGATTTACTTTGAATGGACCCAACCATTTTAACTTGAGTTTTCTCTTAATGGGTCTCAGACGAGAGTTGTAGAGCAACACAAGATCACCAACTTTAAACTCTTGATGAAGGATTTTGGTGTCATGCCATTTCTTCATAGTTTCCTTATAAATGGGTGAACTCTCATAAGCTCGTAAAGCATGGAGTTGGTCAACTCGATCCTTCGACACATCCTCCCAATTCAAGTTCATGACTTTCAAGGCCTACAAAGCCTTATGCTCAAGTTCAACTGGAAGATGACAAGATTTACCAAACACCAATTGATACGGGGACATACCAATTGGGGTCTTGAATGCAGTTCTATACGCCCAAAGAGAGGCATCTATCTTCTGGGACCAATCGGTTCGATTGCATTAACGGTCTTGGCCAAAATCCCTTTGATTTCCCGGTTGGACACCTTAATTTTCCCACTTGTTTGCCGATGATAAGGGGTGGCCACCTTATGCTTGACTCCATACTTGCTCAACAATGATGCGAACAATTAGTTACAGAAATGAGAGCCTCCATCACTAATAATAGCACGTGGAGTGCCAAATCTTGTGAAAATGTACCACTTGAGGAATTGAACCACACTTCTCCCTTAATTAATAGGTAAGGCCACCGCCTCTACCCATTTAGAGACATAATCAACGGCACCAAGATGTATGTCTTCCCATAAGAACTCACAAAAGGCCCCATGAAATCGATTCCCCATAATTCAAAGAACTTAACCTCTAAAATAGGACTGAGAGGTAATTCATGCCTTCGCGACACTCTTCCTTACTTTTGACATTGTAAACAATTCTTAACAAGATAATTCACATCTTTATACAACGTTGGCCAACAATAACCAATATGTAGTACATTAGAAGTTGTACGCACTCCACTATGGTGCCCACCAACCGGTGACACATGGCAAGCGTCAAGAATAGCATCTACCTCAACTTCCGAAACATATCTTCTAATCATGTGATCCGCACTATCCCGAAATAGGTAAGGTTCTTCCCAAAAGTACCTCTTCACATTAAAAAGGAACCTCTTTCGTTGGTAAAAAATCAGCCCATCGGGATGAATCCCACACACCATATAATTGGAAAAATCAGCATAACAAAGCGGGGTACCATTCGACACAACCATCACTGACTCATTAGGGAGGCCTTTCTCAATATCTTTTTCACCATAAACAACCACATTCGTTTCAAGCCTCGATAAGTTGTCCGCTACTTGGTTCTCACACCCCTTTCGGTGTTTGACTTCAAAGTCAAACTCTTGTAATAATAATACCCATCGGATCAACCTTGGATTTGCATCCTTCTTAGCCATCAAGTAACATATAGCAGCATGGTCGGTGTGTACCACAACCTTGGTGCCCAAAAGATAGGCTCTAAACTTTTCAAAAGCATACACCACGGCTAACACCTCTTGCTTAGTGACGGTGTAGTTCTTTTGAGCTACATTCAAGGTCATGCTTTCATAGTAGACCGAGTGAAAAAAAATTCCCTTGTGTTGGAAAAGTACAGCTCCCAAAGTCACACATTAGCTCAAATGGAATGCTCCAGTCTAGAGCAACAATGATAGGAGCTGAAACGAGCTTCTCTTTTAAACACAACTTCCTTGACACAAGCTTCATCAAACTCGAAGACACTTTCCTTTTCAAGTAGCTTCTAAAGAGGATGAGTCACCTTAGAGAAATCTTTTATGAACCTCCGGTAGAAACTCACATTACCCAAGAAGCTTCTAACACCTTTAACAAAAATAGGAGGATGCAAATTGGCGATAACTCCAACTTTAGCTTGATCAACTTGTATGCCGTCTCCCAAAGTTTTGTGCCCCAACACAATACCTTCTTTGACCATGAAGTGACATTTCTCCCAATTGACAAGAAGGTTTGTTTCGACACATCTTTGCAAGACTCTACCAAGGTGCTCAAGGCACGCTTAAAATGTATCTCCCACAACTGAAAAGTCATCCATGAAGACTTTCATCGAGTCCTCTACCATATCAACAAAAATAGAGAGCATACACCTTTGAAACGTCATCGGTGCATTACACAATCTGAATGACATTCTTTTGAAAGAAAGCATCCCATAGGGACATATGAAAGTTGTATTTTCTTAATCCTCCGGTGCAATAAAGATCTGATTATAACCAGAGTAACCATCCAAGAAGCAATACCATCCACGACCCGCAAGTCTATCAAGCATCTGATCTATAAAGGGCATTGGAGTATCCTTCTTGGTCCACGCATTAAACTTTTTATAGTCCATACATACATGCCAACTAGTAATCGGTCTCATTGGCACAAGCTCACCTTTTTCATTTAGGACCACGGTCATACCACCTTTCTTTGGAACGCATTGAACGGGACTAACTAACTTGTTATCCGTAATAGGGTAGACAACTCCCGCATCAAGCCACTTAATAATCTCTTTCTTGACAACTTCTTGCATTGGAGGATTCAGCCTCTTTGGATGTTCAATACTTGGCTTACAATCACTAGCCAATTTAATCTTGTGGGTACGAATACAGAGAGGAATTCCCATAATGTCGGCAATCATCAACCCAATAGCCTTGATAAATCTTTTCAACACTCTAAAAAGCACTTGCTTTTACCATTCAAGCAAATCCGCAACAATAATAATGGGTATAGTGCTATTGGCTCCAAAAAACACATAATGAAGGTGAGGTGGAAGTACCTTCAATTCGAGCTTTGGTGGTTCCTAAATAGATGGTTGTGCGGGAGGGCTTTCCCTATTCTTCAAATAAATATCAAGTTTCAAGGGGTTCATAGAATAAGAACTTAAACCTGATAGAGCAACCACTACCTCATCATAATCCTGAATTTCCTCCCAATCATAATTCAAAAGGACGGCAGCAAACGACTCACCAACACGACAAACTTTTCTCACACTAGCAACCGCTTCATAAATAACATCAATGTCCCATATCACATGGAGGTCACTTGGTTTCTTCATCGATTTACAAATATTGAATGTAACTTCTTCACCATTTACCCGAAATTTCAGTTCACCACTTTCCACATCAACAAGAGCTTTCTCGGTAGCCTCGGCCTACCAAGAATAATAGGGACCTCGGCATCAATATCACAATCACGACTAACAAAATTAGCCAGAAATATAAATTTATCTACCTTCACCAAAATGTCATAAAGGATGCCAATAGGGTGCTTAATAGAGCGGTCGACCATGAGAAGACACATCATTGTAGGTTTAGACTCACCTAGCCCAAGTTGCTTGAAAATGGCATAGGGCATCAAGTTTCTACTCGCCCCCAAATCACACAATGCTCTAACGAATTGGAACATTCCTAGAGTGCAAGGGATGGTAACTGCGCCCGGGTCAACCTTCTTGAAAACCACGTTGCTTGTCATAATGGCACTACAACTATGAGATACTTCAATCGTCTCGAAATTGATACTTCTCTTCTTAGTGACCAATTCTTTCATAAATCTTGCATAACCCAAAATTTATAACAATTCCTCCACCAATGGAAGATTAATAAAGAGAGTTTTGAAGAAAGGAAGGAATTTTTGGAACTTCACGTCTTCATCCCTTTTCTTCAATCTTTGAGGGAATGGTGGAGTAACTTTGGGTAGTGGCTTTGTAGGTATCGAGGTAGGCACAACCCCCACATTTCACTTTTTAGCATCACCGGAAACAACATTTTTCAGTGCATCACCAACCTCATTGGAAGCTTCATTGTTCAACTCTTCGGCAAGTACATCCCTTTCAAAAACAATAGTTTTCCCTTTGCTTGAACTTGCATTATCATCATTTGGCTCATCATTTCCCACAACCTTACCACTCCAGGTCAAGATAGCCATGCATTGCGCATTATAATTCTTTAGATTGGCTATTGTATCACTAGGAAGACACCCTTTTTGCCTCGCATTCAAGTAAGCAGAAATTTGACCCATTTGGTCCTCAAGTTGTTTTATAGAAACCGAATATGAGGTCACCATTTGATTCAAAGAGGAGAAATCAGTTTTCATCTCCTTGAGCACTTTATCCGATCCTTCCACCTTGTTTAGGATGTGGGCAAGCAATCCTTAGTCCGAAAGATTTTGGGGTTGGCATTTGGTTCCTTAGTTTTTGAACGGTCATGAGGAGGCGATAACGATCTCTATCACCATCCCTTATCTCCAATTTGAACCCCCATCATGCCAATCTCGTTCCCTATCTCTCAAACCACCATCATGATATTTGTTCCAACCTTGATTCTCACCCGGACTTGGATAGCTCGGTCGAGAACCCCTCACTTGGTTCGACAAGAATTGTACCTCTTCAATATACATGGCGTAAAATTATGCATCATCCGGGCTCATTCCACTACTAGCACCAACCGCATTCACGGCCTTATAATTACCCCCCATGACATGTTTCATCAAAAAGCCCATTTGGGTCATCAATTTGGCCATGTTTTCATCATGCTCCGGGTTTTTTTCCAATTGTTCTTTGGTAAACTCAACATTGAGAGGAGATACATGATTCTCCCTTGTATGTCATGCTCAATTAATCTTGGTCATCTCATCAAGAAAACTCGACACCACAATAAATGGTTATCTCATGATTCCACCCTGAATAAGTTAATCGACAACACCCTTTTTGATAGTGTCAAAAGTCCGCTAGAAATATTGCAAGAGCATATTGTCCGGCAACCCATGAGTAGGACATTGGAGGAGTAGCTTTTGAAACCTCAATAAAGTTTGGTGAATGGGCTCACTGTCAACCCGCTTGAAATTCTATATACTGTCCCTCAACTTCAACATCCTCGAGGGAGGAAACTATCTTTCATTGAACACCTTCGTGAGTTCCTCCCAAGAAGTAATAGAGTCCCTTGGCAGCTCGGCCAACCACTTTTGTCACGACCCAGGGGTGCCCCTAGATGTAACATGGTGTATAGAACCCCGAAGGACTCTATACAAGCCACTTAGCTTTAATCACATAAGAAATAGAACAATAAGAGTAAAACAATAGTCCAAGTCCAAAAAAACATTTTATAAAAGAAAAGCGGAAATCTAAAACACTTGTCTCATCATAGCCATCTCATACAATAGAATGAAATTGGGCCTAGCCTCACGTCCAAAAGAGAAATACATGAAAGAAACTGAAAACAATAAACTACGTCCTTGAAGCATGGGGACTCACCAAAGCTCAGAAATCTCAAACTCAACCACTAGCCACGAAGTTGATGACACTGACAGTCGGACCCTACATTTGTGGAAAATGTAGGCAAGAGTATGCGTTAGTACAAAACAATGTACCAAGTATGATAGCCATGCATAAAACACTTAAAACATGCTAAAAGGGACATTTCATTTCATGACATGTAATTTACCAAGCTAAACATGATATAAAAGAGTTATAAAACATAAGTCATAAAATCATGGTCAATGCAAGCTAACTTCATCTTTAAAACCTTTGAACACATGTGAGATACTTCTTGAAGTAACCTTAGTTCATTTTTAATGTGGGGAATTAGCCTTAACCGACATAGAGACCATGTGAGCTATAACATGATCCCCCGGTGTCTCCCACACCGACAAGGGTTGTCCTACTTGCCAAGGTAGAACCATGAACTTCTAGCTTAAGTGGATCCACGTCTAGATAATGTCTATCTAAGACAATCATCCTATGGGGGCACATAGGTAAGGGATAAGAAGATTGCTTCTAGAAACCCAGCATCTATTGACAGGAGAGCTTCCATCTCAATATCCTCTCGGTGCTAAGCATAAATTCCATGGAATAGTCATTTGTTACTTTGACCTTATTATTCATGGAATGGCATACTAGGATAACCAATCCAAGCTAGTTTCATTAGCAGAGCTCTTACTCTTGATTCATTTAGGTGAGAAAGCCTTTCAACCTAAGAATCATTTCTATGTGGGAAAACCTTTCACATAATGCTTATATGTGTTTATGAGAATGTCCTTTCAACAACACAACAACAACATCATCATTGATACTTTACTCTCAAAGCATCATTAATACATTTGCATGGATTTCATAAGAAAATGCATAAGTCCATAATTTACCTCTTACGGTTCAAAACTCACTTTCAATCATCAATGCTTAGAAAACATGGGTTAGATATGGATTTCATCATAAATTCATGTAAAGCTATCAATACATGCTTAATTTCATAGAACTCTTCATTTAAGCTCAAATCCCACATCATATGATTCATAACTTGAAAACATAGGGGATTACATGGGTTCATGGGGGAAATCATCAGAAAATCATCATATTTCATCAATTCATGCATAAGAGATCATAATTCAATCATATAAATCAATAATCAAAAGAACCCATGGTAATAGAAGAAAATCCTAACTTAATTGGGGAATTCTACCTTTAGAAATAGAGGAATTTGGGAACTCCATGGATGAAAGGAATCCATGGATGAAAACTATCATACCTTGAATCCAAATGCTAGCCTTCAATGGAGGAATTGAGACATTGACTTGAAATCCTAGGTTGAATCTTCTTCTTCTTCAAGGTTTTAGTGAGAGAAATATTTTGGAGAGTTTTTCTTTTGTGATTTTGGAAGAATGAAGTGAATGGGCTAATTTGGGGGTTTAAAATGCTTATATAGGGGTCTTAGTGAAGGGTAAAACGACGTAGTATAGGAGTTAATTAATTAGGAAAAGACCCACTGCCCCTAAAAATAACTGGCAGCCCACCACCGCCGGACCCCAGTCGACGGACCGTGGTCTGACCTACGGTCCATCCTGGTAGACCGTCATTCGTGGTTAGAGAGTTGATTTTTTGCCAGTGAACCAAGGACCCCGACCACGGACCGTGGTCTGACCTACGGTTCGTAGGTCTGGCCGTGGTCCTGAGCCTCAAAAGACTTGGCAGGGTGGTCCGTAGGTCTGGCCGTGTTCTTAAGCCGCAAAAGACTTAGCAGGGTGTCCAATCCACGGACCACACTACGGTCTGTGGTTCTACCCACGGGCCGTGGTTGGCCTCCGTGGCTGGCACCTGCAACTTCCAAAAATTTGCTTCATTTCCCTTTTTCGGGAAAGGAGTGTTACAATATCTCCCCCTTGGGACCATTCGTCCTCGAATGAGATTCAAACTGGTTCTAAAAGAGTAGGGGAGGAACTAGAAACCCAACCTACAATGCAATGCATACAACCAAGGAGGAACTACCGACTCAAAGCAAAGATAATAACGAAACATCATAAGAGGGGTGAAACTAATTCTAACAGCCCATCATGCATACAATGCACATATACAAGGAGGAAACATCAATTCGAAGCTAAACAGACTCAATGCATCATAAGGAAGTAGGAACTACATCTAGCAACCCAATATGCATGAAATTTCGAAATTTCTGATGTTCAAGGAGGAACTACCTTCTCCAAGCTAAAAGCATGATCAACACAATCTGATGGAGCCCATATGCAATTTGTTCTCAAAAAGCATAGCTAAAACATGTTTATTAATTCATCTCATGAAGTCTATAGGCAACTCATACTCAATGCACAACATCATGAGGAAAAAATCAACCATATAAACTCATTTTATTTCAAAACACAAGTTTTTCATGAACATGCATAACATAATGAAATCATGGAAACACATAAAACACATGACTGCAAAACAAAGGTCAAACCAAGAGTAACTCATTCCCTCAAGCTAGAGTAGGAGTAGAAGGAAAGACGTGAGGATATCGGGACATCATATCGGCCTCGGCCTCCCAAGTAGCACCCTCAACTAAAATATTCCTCCACAATACATTCACGGAAGCGACTTCCTTGTTTCTCAACTTCTTAACTTGCCGGTCTAAAATCTCAACCAGAACTTCCTCAAAAGAAAGACTTTCATCAACTCCCAACCCTTCTAAGAAAACTATGGATGTCGGCTTACCAACACATTTCTTCAACATAGAGACATGGAAAACTGGATGCACCGATGCCAACTCATTTGGCAAATCTATCTCATAAGCAACCTTACCAACACGCCTCAAAATCTGATAAGGGCCTACATATCGGGGACTAAGCTTCCCTTTATTACCAAACCTCATTACACCCTTCATGGGTGAGATTTTCAAGTAAACCCAATCATGAATGTCAAACTCGAGATCCCTTCTTCTCACATCGGCATATGAGACTTTGAGTCGTTTTCAACCCTTCTCTAATAAGTCGAACTTTTTCTATGGCCTCATGTACCAATTCGGGACCTATTAGGGCAACTTCACCCACCTCAAACAAACCTATAGGAGATCTACACCTCCTTCCATATAGTGCCTCAAATGGATCCATATCAATACTCGAGCGATAGCTATTATTATAGGCAAACTCAATCAATGGCAAATGGTCATTCCAATTACCCTTAAAATCAATCACACAAGCCCTTAACATATCTTCCAAAGTTTTGATAGTACGCTCCACTTGCCCATCAGTTTGGGGATGAAAGGTCGTGCTAAACTTAACCTTAGTGCCAAGACCCTTTTGGAATGACTTCCGAAACTGAGAAGTGAATTGGGTACCACGATCGGAAATAATGGACAATGGCACTCCATGCAACTTTACCATTTCTCTTAAGTACATCTTGGCATAATCCTTCGCCGAATAAGAAATCTTGACGGGAAGGAAATGAGTCAATTTCGTCATCCCATCTACTATCACCCAAATAGAATCATGTTGTCGCCAGGTGCAAGGTAACCCAACAATAAAGTTCATATTCAAGTCTTCCTACTTCCAAGTAGGAATGCTAATATCTTAGGACAAACCTCCCGGTTTCTGATTCTCAACCTTTACTTGTTGGCAATTTGGACAGTTAGCCATAAATCCCGCAATATCCTTCTTCATCCCATTCCACCAATAGACCTCCCACAAATCACGGTACATCTTAGTGGCTCCCAGGTGTATGGAATACCGCGAACTATGGTCTTCTGACAAGATCTGTTCCCTGAAGTCATCAACATTTGGAACACACAAACGACCTTGGTATCTAAGTACCCCATCTCCTCCTTGGCAGAAATCCTCAACGGATTTCTTAAGCACCGTTTCTTTCAATTCTACCAAAATTGGATCAAGACCTTGCTTGGCTTTCACATCCTCCACAAAAGACGATTCGGAACCATTATGAACCATAACACCAACCTTGGTGGATTCCACCAATTGAACACCTAATCGGGCCAATCTATGAACATCTTGAACCAGCTCTTTCTTTTCTTCTTCAATATGAGCAACACTACCCATAGATAATCGACTAAGAGCATCCACTACCAAATTAGCTTTACCAGGGTGATAAAGAACACTCATGTCACAATCATTCAATAACTTAAGCCACCTTCTTTGCTGAAGATTTAGATCTTTCTGATGAAACACATATTGCTAACTCTTGTGGTCGGTAAACACATCTACATGAAATCCATACAAATAGTGTCTCTAAATCTTTAAAGCAAAAACGACCGCCGCTAATTCAAGGTCATGAGTAGGATAATTCTTTTCTTGAACTTTAAGTTGCCTTGAGGCATAGGCAATAACTTTCCCATTTTGCATAAGCACACATCCTAGACCAATTCTCGAGGCATCACAATAAACCACAAAACCATCAGTCCCTTCCGGTAAGGTCAACACCAGAGCAGAAGTAAGTCTATCCTTTAACTCTTGAAAACTATTTTCACATAATTCGGACCATATGAACTTAGCCTTCTTTTGAGGTAAAGCGGTCAAAGGAGAGGCAATCGAAGAGAATCCTTCAACAAACCTTCTATAGTAACCGGCCAAACCCAAGAAACTTCTAATGTCCGAAGGAGTTAGAGGTCTAGGCCAACTCTTGACCGCATCCGTCTTCTTAGGATCTACCTCAATACCCTTACTTGAAATAATATGACCAAGGAAAGCTACAGACCTTAACCAAAATTCACATTTGCTAAACTTTGCAAAGAGTTGTTGGTCTCTAAAGATTTACAACACGATCCTCAAATGATCAATATGCTCATCCTCACTTCTTCAGTAGATCAAAATATCATCAATGAACTCTATCACAAACATGTCAAGGTATTGTCTAAACACCATATTCATCAACTCGATAAACGCCACCGGAGCATTAGTCAACCCAAATGACATTACCAAAAACTCATAATGACCATACCGAGTTCAAAAAGTCATCTTCAGAATTTCAACTTCCCTGACCCTCAATTGGTGATAACCCGATCGGAGATCAATCTTAGAGAAATAACTTGCCCCTTGAAGTTGGTCAAATAAATCATCTATCCTCGGAAGAGGATACTTATTTTTAACCGACACCTTGTTTAACTGACGGTAGTCAATACACATACGAAGAGAACCATCCTTCTTCCTAACGAAAAAAATTAGAGCACCCCATGGAGAGATACTCGGTCGGATGAAACCCTTATCCAACAGATCTCTCAATTGTTCTTTCAACTCCTTAAGTTCTGCCAGAGCCATACGGTAAGGAGGAATAGAAATAGGTTGCATATCTGGGAGAAGGTCAATACCGAAGTCTATTTCCCGCTCGGGAGGAATACCAGGTAAGTCATCTAGAAACACTTCTGGAAACTCATTTACAACGGGGACCGACTTAAGAGAAGGGGTTTCAGAATCTACATCCCTCACCCTAACTAGATGGTAAATGCAACCCTTAGAAATAATCTTTCTAGCTTTAAGACAAGAGACAAACTGACCCTTAGGCATAGAATTTTCACCTTTCCACTCTAGGACAGGCTCATTTGGAAACTGAAACTTGACTACATGAGTTCCACAATCAATAGAAGCATAATAAGAGGGTAGCCAATCCATACCCAAGATAACATCAAAATCTAGCATATCAAGCTCTACCAAGTCAACAAGAGTAACTCTATGGGACAAGGAAACGGGACACTTTCTATAGACCCTCTTAGCCATAATAGAATCACCAACTGGAGTAGAGATAGAAAAAGGTTCTAACAACACATCAAGGAGAACATCAAATCTCATAGCCACATATGGCGTCACAAAAGACAAAGTACCACTGGGATCAAGTAAAGCATATACATCAAGTTGGAAAACTTTCAACATACCGGTAACCATATCGGGAGAACTCTCTTGGTCACCATGAGTCTGAAGTGCATAGAAGTGGTTTTGCTTAGGAGCATTGGAACCCGAGCCACTAGGAGGAGCTTTCTTGCCCTCTCTTCCTTTAGCCGCAAACATTGGACAATCCCTCATTTTGTGACCACTTTTACCACAACCGAAACAACCATCTATGCCGGCTAGGTACTTACCCTCGTGCTTCCTTCCACACTTAGTACAAGTAGACCTAGGCAATGAAGATCCACTACCATTACCTCCTTGAGGCTTAAGGTTATACACCCTATCTTTGTTGAACTTAGGAGGAGCATTGGAGGATTCTTGACCGGAAAAACTTTGTCGAAATCTAGGACAACCTTGTCCATCGGACCTTGCATGAGAAAAATTTCCATCACCGGTCTTAGCCCTCTTTACCTCTCTAGACTTTTCCTTAAGTTTTTCCTCCTCAATTTGTTGTGAATGCACCATGAGACGAGGGATATCCATGTCATGAATGAGCATGGCGGTACGGAACTCTTTAACCACCATTTCGGACACACCCGAAACAAACTTACTCATTCTAGCCCTTGAATCCGCAACCATTGTTGGAGCATATTTCAACAATTGAGTGAACTTTAGACCATATTCCCTCACACTCATACTCCCTTGTCGGAGGTTAATGAACTCAAGCACCGTGGCTTCCCTCATCTCAAGGGGAAAGAACCTATCAAAAAAAGCAGCTTTAAACTTCTCCCAATCAAGAGGACCCACATCTTCCGGTCTCCCTTCCTTCCATTTGTTATACAATATTTGAGCCACTCCTTTTAGTTTATAGGTGGCCAACTCTGCCTTTTCCACCGGTGTAACTCCCATGATCATCAAAACCTTATAGACCTCATCAATAAATTCCTGAGGATTTTCCTCAACTTTAGAACCATGAAACTCTGGAGGATTCATCCTAGTGAAGTCCCTCACTCTTGAAGCCGCCGTACCCACATTTAGGTTCACGGGAACCGCAACTTCCCTAATGGCTTAGGCCGTCGCCGCTTGAGCCAACACTTGAAAACCAACCCTAAACTCCGCATTAGACATTTGCTCGGCCAAAGTATCGACCGGAACTTGAGGAGCTTGGGGAGGAGCTTCTTGTTCCTCATTCTCCCTCACATTCCTTTGACCATAAGCTCTTCGAGTAGCCATATCCTGAAGAACATAGGATAAGGATTAGGAGAGAGACTTTATAGAGTTAAACTCTATCGCACGACTTAAGAGTAGTTAATGAAGTGGAGTTTCCTAATCATCTTGTAGCCTCTCATTCATAAATGTGGCGCGCTTCACACTTATGAACAAGACTCTACTAGACGTGGCTTATGAGACATCCTAGGACCATTCTAAACCTTGTACTCTGATTACCAAGGTTGTCACGACCCAGGGGTACCCCCTAGGTGTAACATGGCGTATAGAACCCTGAAGGACTCCATACAAGCCACTTAGCTTTCATCACATAATAAATAGAATAATAAGAGTAAAACAATAGTCCAAGTCCAAAAAAATATTTTATAAAAGAAAAGCGGAAGTCTAAAACACTTGTTCATCATAGCCATCTAATACAATAGAATGAAATTCGACCTAGCCCATACATCATTTCCAAAAGAGAAATACATGAAAGAAACTGAAAACAATAAACTCCATCCTTGAAGCATGAAGACTCACCAAAGCTCAGAAATCTCAAACTCAACCACTAGCCACGAAACTGATGACCCTGATTGTCGGACCCTGCATTTGGGTAAAATGTAGGCAAGAGTATGCGTTAGTACAAAATAATGTACCAAGTATGATAGTCATGCATTAAAAATTTAAAACATGCTAAAAGGGACATTTCATTTCATGACATGCAATTGACCAAGCTAAACATGATATAAAAAAGTTATAAAACATAAGTTATAAAATCATGGTCAATGCTTAGAAAACATGGGTTAGATATGGATTTCATCATAAATTCATGTAAAGCTAGCATTACATGATTAATTTCATAAAACTCTTCTTTTTAGCTCAAATCCCACATAATATGATTCATAACTTGAAAATATAGGGGATTACATGGATTCATAGGGGAAATCATCATAAATTCATCATATTTTATCAATTCATGGATAAGAGATTATAATTCAATCATATAATTTGATAATCAAAAGAACCCATGGTAATTAAAGAAAACCCTAACTTAATTAGGGAATTCTACCTTTAGAAATAGAGGAATTTGGGAACTCCATGGATGGAAAGAATCCATGGATGAAAACTATCATACCTTGAATCCAAATACTAGCCTTCAATGGAGGAATTGAGACCTTGACTTGAAACCCTAGGTTGAATCTTCTTTTTCTTCAAGTTTTTAGAGAGAGAAATATTTTGGAGATTTTTTCTTTTGTGATTTTGGAAGAATGAAGTGAATGGGCTAATTTGGGGGTTTATAATGCTTATATAGGGGTATTAGTGAAGGGTAAAACGAGGTAGTATAGGAGTTAATTAATTAGAAAAAGACCCAACTGCCCCTAAAAATAACTGGCAGCCCACCACCGAAGGAACCCAGGTGACGGACCGTGGTCTGACCTACGGTCTATCCTGGTGCACCGTCATTCATGGTCAGAGAGTTGATTTTTGGCCAATGAACCACGGACCGTGGTCCTGAGACTCAAAAGACTTGGCAGGGCTGCCAATCCACAGACCACACTACGGTCTGTGGTTCTACCCACGGGCCGTGGTTGGCCTCCGTGGTTGGCACCTGCAACTTCCCAAAATTTTCTTCATTTCCCTTTTTTGGATACGGGGTGTTACAACTTCGTTGCTTCCCCTACTAGAGAAAAGGGAGACAAATGGGGAGCTGGATTGACTCTTGAGAGATATTATTGAAGGAGAATGGTCCACACACATCCACAAAATTTTGAATGTGATCACGAGGGTCCTCATGAGCAAGTCCCCCAAAGAAACCTTTTATTTTCAGCAGTTGAAGCATAGTTCCGGTCATATGAAAAATAGTGTTGCCCATAGTTGGGGGCAAATGAATAGCACCAGAGCTTCTTATTTGATCAGCATTGACATCGTTTAAGTTTCTGATGTCATCATTGTTCCCAAGTTGACTAGAAGCATTGCTCCCGTTCACACTCATTTCTTAACCTATTGAGAGAAAACAACCAAAATAGTTCACAAAAACACTTCAATAAAAGAATTCTAAACACCATTCTCCGATAACGACACCAATTTACTTTATTGAATATTTTACTAATAGAAACTTTTGTTCTCTTGAAGATTTTGAGCTAAGATGTTGAGATTTGATGGTTTTAGTCTTAGTTTTTGGCATTGGGTATTAACGATTTTGGTATCTTGTTGGAACATATTTTTGGTAACTCTTACTTATTTTTTACTATGCTTGGCTAAACCCCATTACCTTAGGGGTGTGATTATGTAATCGAATACACAAATTAGCTTGTGGGTATTGTTAATTGCTAGATTTATTGTTGTTTTGAAATGGATTCAGTTATTTACTCGTGTTTTCATCTATGGATTGAAGTTGCAAATTCAGTTCTAGCTTTAGCTCTCTATGTTTGCTTGTGAAAGATGCTTAGGGTGGAGCATATAATTGATAGTTGTATTGACTCGTCTTTACAACCAAACTTGATAAAGTGGGTTAAATTAAGGAATTGGGTTGCATTGCATCGTAAGCTTGTTGAGATTCGAAAGAACTTGCTTGAAACATAATAGTTGATTGAAAATTGGTTGTTACAGTTACAATTCATCCTAACCATAGAGATTCAACGACTTAAAAGTTTTATCATTTTTAGCTTCGATTAGCTTTCTTATGATTTTTATCATATTTAATTAAAAGTTTTTTGATAAAGTTCTTGTTCTGTGGTAATTTTGCGGATTATTTCATTTATATCGTTTATCATAGTTCTTAAGTGTCTAATATCTTGGGTTCTTAAGTATAGATCTAGATCTAATTTTATTAAAT
>JAJONR010010816.1:0-15402 GCA_029582245.1 Solanum etuberosum | reverse complement strand
ATAGTGCCTTATGTAGAAAAGAAAGTATTTCATACTATTTCTAATGAGTCTATTATAAAAACGTTTCAGGATATGAAACATCGTCGAGTACAATTGTACTAATATATTTAAATTATGCTTTCAATAGTAGTTTATTTCGTCTTTATGTTAGTTTTGAATTATACACTTGTTAATTCTATTAAGAATATTCTTATATTTAATTGAATATTACTTAGCCTGATTATTTATTTTGGTAATTTAAATCATCGTCTTTTAAAAAAAAATTACTATTGAAAGTTTGGACATCCTTCATAAAATTCCTGGCTACGCCACTGCCGATCAGGACGGGGTTAAAAGCTCCAAAGAAAAAGAGAAGCGGAAAAAAGAGTTCATGATTCTGATTGATGATTCCTGAAAAAAAAAAGGTACAAGAAATATCTTCCAGTAAGAATATATGACACAAAAACAATTGTGGAAGATGATTATGGTGCAATGGACCAACAAGAAGCAGAAGATTATGCGGTATAGCTTTGTTTTCGTATTTTTTCTATTTGTATATGACATAATAAATGAGTTGTAATTTTAGTTAATTGTAGTGGTGGCAAATGGACGGATTGGGTCAAATTTGGGCGGGTTAAAAATGGGTCAATATAAAATGGATAATACTTCAACCCACCCATATTTGATATGGGTAAAAATGAATTGGGTAACAAATGGGTTGGGTAAAATACTAGTTACCCATATTTACCCATATTTTTATGAGTAAATAGTACTCTACTTAAGAATTCAACATGGAGAAAATATTTTAGTCTTTTTTTAGATGAAAAATGTTAAAAATAATTTATTTAGTTATATTATATCATAAAAGTCAAAAAAAAAAATCCTATAACTTTTCAATATAAAATAAATTTATGTAATAACAAGGGGAAAATAATTTTAATTTCAAAGTAAATGAATATTTACATTTTAGGACTAAAACATGCTTAATGCACTTTAAGCAATGTCAATACTAATACATGATTTGATTATTTTACACTATTATTTGCTATCCAATATAAAATTAAACAAATAAAAATATATAATTATAATTAAGAAAAAAAATGTACATTTAAAATATATATTTTTTGGAGGACCAAAGACTTCATCTTTTCAATTATCGAGAAGAATAATTAGTTTTATAGAAGACATAAAAAGGAAGAGAAGTTACAATATTTTTAGTGATATCATGAATTTTGAGTGAATAAAAGTTGGAAGCTTAACCCATTTGGCTAATCCATATTTATCCATATTTTTATGGGTTGAATATGGGTATCAACCCATATTTTACCCATATAAAAAATCACTCACCCAACCCATTAAAATATGAGCTTATTTTGCCAGCACTATTATTACATAATTAATAACCAGCATATGTATAAATAATCAGTTATGTTATTTGTAAGATTACAATTATACAAGACCAATATTGTATAGTTATACAATTACAACTATTTGTATAATGAAGATTTGTTATTTTTATATTTCGTATACAATCTATATAATATAGAGTTCAAACTGTCACATATACAAACTGATATAAGTAAATGAAAATTATTCAATTATACATATTTGTTGACTTAAAATATACAACGAATTGTATACAATCTATATAATATGGAGTTCAAATTGTAACATATACAAATTGATATAAGTCAATGAAAAATTATTTAACTATACACATTTGTTGATTAAAATATACAACGACTTGTATACAATCTATATCATATAGAGTTCAAACCGTAACATATACAAACTAATATAAGTAAGCAAAAATTATTCAATACACACATTTATTGACTTAAAAAATATACAACGAATTGTATACAATATATTATATGGAGTAACATACAACCTGATATAAGTCAATAAAGAATTATTCAAGGGAAAAGGCTCAAAAAACTAGGGTATGGGTTATTAAGTGGATTCGGATCGTGGGTTGAAAATTTAATTAATTAATTATTTTAAAATCAACCAATAGTACTGTGCCACGTAATACATGAGTTTTGTAGTTATATTTTCACATAGAACCGTTGAAAATAAGGGTAATTTAAAGTCAAAAGGTTGCGTCAGGGATATTTTTGGCCTAAAAAATTAACGAAGAATATTATTATACCAAAATCCATAATTTAAAGGTATTTTAGATCCTTTTCCATTTTAAGTATTATTGTTTTTGTTATTCATAATATTGTCAAAGGACCTGGTGAATGGTATATTTATTATGTGAATAGTATGACTTAAATAGTATGATTGTAACTGAGATTTTGATTTTCCTTTCATTGCTGAGATTTCACAGTACTGACAAGATGTTTCTTCCACGGCTTTTATCGTAGACAATGTGTTTTATAATGTTGGGTTTTAAAATGTGTGAACGAAAAATGATTTTTTTTTCCTAAAAAAACATCAAGAGAAGAGATGCATTATGTATAGTCTTCTTTCAGATTCAATGAGTTGTGAGTTGTGACTTTTTTTTAATGAATTGTGACTTTTTTGATAGGTTGTAATTTTTCTAATAGATTGTAACTTTTCTGATAAAGCACAATATCACCTTTTTCATATTACTATCCAACTTTACAAGAGCCAAATGCCTTCTATATGGCTCAAATATGATAAGGCAAATTTTTTTGTTAGTTAGCCAGATAGATTGTTCTTTTTGCGAGGGTTGGACGGTCTAAGATAGCTTCTTCTGCTCTCTTTTTGAAGAATAAATTTGTATCCTTGTGTTATGTTCGGAGGTAAGGCCAAGCCCCCCTCTTGTATGCATATTCCGATATACAACACCCAAGACATGGGAATTTTTTTATTTTTTTTTTAAAAGGGAGTTTTAAGTCGAGTCTTTGTGTGATTTTGTTGTTAATTGTTGAGTTCGTTGAAGTTATCGAAGTTTGAGGTACCACTTCTTCTTTAATAGATATATTCATTTTATTCTGAGAGAAAATAATCAACAACCTCAGATACAATAAGGAAATTAAATTCCTTAAGAACACAGTTAATTCTGTGGTCTCGAATATTTGTTTATATACATATAAGTTTTCTATTTTCTAATTTGTTCTTCTTATAATATTTGTGTTGAATACGGTACCCAACATATAATATGTCGGTAAGTAATATTTTCCTAGATTGTGTTTGATAACATATCAAATATTTAAAATTAGGCATGAATATCTTAATGTGGTTTTGACAAGCTACTTTCAGTAGTGTATGTTGGAAGTTTGCCTTTGACAAGAAGTTTGGCCATGGCAAATTAAATTTCCGATGTGTAATGTCTGAAGTTTGGTTTCACAAGCATTATACTAAACTTTAATTTAGAGAAATTATGTAAGTTCAGACACAATTTTTTGTATTTTCGATCGCGTATGTTGGAAGTTGCTTGTAAAATGATTGAACTTATAAAAATTTATTAACTTTGGCTATAGCTTAAATAATGGTCCTAAAATCGAATATTTGTATATTTCCCTAATGCTAGTTGGATGTAAATTATATTTACTTCTATAATAATACTAATGTTTTTTTTTGGTTTCCCACTCTGTGTCCGGAGCCCAGATTGGAGCTCCGACTAAATTTGAATCGCGCTCTGCAGGGCCCATTTGAGGGTGCCGCTCCCAACAAGATTTTCTTCATACCCAGGGCTCGAACCCAAGACCTCTGGTTAAGGGTGAAACAGTCTCACCACTGCACCACAACCAATGTCGGTAGTACTATTGTTCATTAGTGTAGCATGTGATGAGAACCCAAGATACACAATACTAAAAAATTACTATTTCCACTTTAAAATGTTCAGTGGATTCCCAATGATATTTTTTGATTGAATCGGTGAGAAAAAATTATAATATTATTTTCATACAAAATAAATTATTAGGAATTTCCCCACTATTTCAGGGGAATCTATTTTCCACTATGCATTTTCTCAATGAGTTGATTCGGTGGGAAATGAATAGGAAAATCATGTTCTATAACACAGATTTCCCACTGATCGAAAAAATCTTTATTTCTAGTAGTGACGGATTGGTTCAGAACAAATACCTAGATACAAAGTAATGAGAATACACGATCCAAACTGTTTAACTATTCCATGTAACAAGACTTTCAAATACTGTTTTTGTACCAATAAACACCTTTTTCTTGAGATTCTTTATCTTTCTCAACATAAATGCACTCCTTGAAGTCCCTCCACATTGCCTTATAAATTGGAGTACCATCATATTGGTAGTATTCTCCTAATACTGGCTTGATAGCTTTTGTTGCCTCTATTGCATGGTAATGTGGAATCGATGAGAATAGATGATGCATAACATGAGTATCCGCAATGTTGTGGAAGAAGTAATTTAACACACCATAGTCTCTATCTACCGTAGCTAGAGCTCCTCGTAGCCAATTCCACTCGTGTGAATCGTAATGTGGCAATGAAGAGTGTGTATGGTGCAAAAACGTGATCAACACTATGAATCCGTTCACAATTAGGAGGGGTACCCCATAGATACATACAAGCCAAGTTAGCCCTTGTGTGCATGCAACGCGATACAATACATAACTAGTTGCAATCACACCTACATCAGAAATGTAAATTTGTAGCCTTTCACGATCATTATATATAGGGCTATATGGATTATAGTGACTTGCAAAGCGATCATAAGGTCTTCCTGCCACATTTATGGCATAGTATAAAGGTAAGCCAACGGTGAGGGTAAATACAAGTATGAATAATATTCCTAATGGATTATTAGCATATGCTTTGGTGAACCATTTTAGTTCGGATTTAGTTTTGGGCACATAGTTTTCATCGTTCTCAAGGGAAGCAGTATTGGAGTGGTGACGACGATGACTATATTTCCATGAGAAGTATGGTGTTAAAAGTGCTGAGTGGAGGATAAAACCAACAGTGTCATTTATCCACGGGTAATGACTAAACGCTTGGTGGCCACACTCATGGGCATTGACCCATATTCCTGTGGAAACACAACCTTGAACGATCCAATAAGCAAACCATGCTAGGTAAGAATACGGGGATGGAAGGACATGGAAGTAAGTGGCCGCGATGTAATAGAAGATGTAGATCAATATGAGATCATGCACAAGATAGTAGGATGAGCGAATGAGAGATCGCTCAAAGCAGTGAGGAGGGAGGGCTTTCTTGATCTCACTAAGTGTAAAAGGGGGCTTTGAAATTGGCGCTCTTTGAAGAGGATTTTTCTTTTGTACGATTTTTGTTGTTGGAGCAGACATATTACCACCACCTCCCATTTTTGCTATAAAAGAAGAAGAAGAGGAGGAGGAAATACCTCAAAGAAGTAGCTGGAGATTTCTCTCTCCCATTTCCTCTCTTTATAGAAGTAGAGAAGGAGAGGCTAATGGTTTGATCAACTCTTTTCTTTAGATTCATTCGTTTGACTATTAGGACCAATTGGTTATCAATCATGCCAAAACTATAGGTAATAGTAGAAATTTTTACTCCTATTTTAATTTATTTATCTGTAATTTAAATTGACATGAAGTTAAAAAAAGTAAAGAATCATTCTTTTTAAAAAGGCTAGTAAGACAAACAAATTAGAACGAGAGGAGTATTGTTTTAGTTAAGTTCATATCCATCAAGCAAGCGTCATGTTCTATCATAATTTGATTTGGGCTATCCCCAACCCATTACCTGAGGTTTGCAATAGGCAGAGTGTTGGTGTGACCCACCAATCCCCCTCCCAACACCTAGCGATAATAGTAAGGACACAACTTTTTCCAACCAAACTAATTAAGCAAGTGTCATGTTTGAACATGATTCTGACTAGAGTCATCCCGAACCTATCACTTGAGGCTCTCCATTGGCAGAATGTTGGCGTTATCCAATTATCATCCTCCCAGCACTCTAGCTTGCCATGAAATTTCAAGGAAATAACATATGACAATAGTCTAATCACACTAGATCTCAGTTAGATAAAACAAAGACCAGAGAAATTAAATGCAAGTCAAGAAAGGCAACTACAAATGAAGAATGAGAATGTTATTGTTTTCTCAAGTCCTTGCACGAGTGTTGACGTTGAAATTTCAAATTAGTGATACACACACAAATATTAATTCTCGTATACTGAAGTCCTTTCACTTTGATATTTTGAATTCGTTACAAAATTATGATTTAGAATCAGATTGATTTAAAGTTGAAGTCTTATCAAGTCTCATATCCAGTTCTACGAATCACCAGTACGTCCCGTAGTTGGGAACACGTAGTTGGTCTAGTTGTTGTGATGTTCAGAAGTTGGTTAGTTCACTACTTTGGGGGCAAAAATTACAATAATGGGGTCTTTTTTCACAAAATATAAATTCAGTAGTCAATTTTTACAATTGATTTTTTTTCATATTTGGAATGTAAACTATAGTACCATTCCACCTAAAACATTTTGGGTGTAGGTTTTCTTAAAGTTATCCCTTTTTTATAACGAGGTTTTAAACAATCTATAGCTTTAAGAATAGTTTGTGAAAAAGTAAAAAGAGAATCTTAATAAATTATTCTTTAACTAATGTCATTAACCAACTTTTACTCTCTTAAAAGGTGTGTGTTACCCCAAAAATTTATTTATTTTGAATCGGAGGAAGTACATGCATGGTAAAAAGTAAAAACGATAATAGTCACGGAAGAGACTAATCACACTGAAGCTGCATTAATCACGTTGCAATTTTCACTCTATAATAAGCAATGTTTTATAAGGTAGGACGTGAGGCGAGACGTAAGTCCCAAGATATGGGGTGTAAGTTTCATGGATCTACGACGCATAGTTTCATGTATATTCAATTTTATAATTACTAAGAAAATAAGTAAAAGTAAAACGTTCAATCATTTTACAAATAAATAACCTATAATATATAGAAAAAATATTATGATTTTTATTTGAGATAAGCATTAATTAATAATCAATAATGAGGAAAAAAAAATATTATAATTTTTTTTTTTTTTTGAGAAATATCATTACACCAATAATATAAAAAATGATTTAAAGCAATAAAAGGTGCAAAAATAATTTTAAAATTTTTTACGTCCGGACATACGTTTTTACTCCCAGGACTTACGTTTTTGCGCTTCGAAGCGTTTTTGGTAAGTCGAGCCCCGAGACTCACCCAAAAAATATTTTTGAAAACACTGATAATAAGTGTATGAAACTTAAATGAATCCTCAATGCAAAAAACGAAAGCTTACCCAACTCAAGAAAGGAAATGAGATTAATTTTTTTATCTAAACTACCCTTTGACTATTTGTGAGACTATAAATCATTTCATTAAGAGTAAATGAAAAGCTTAAAGTTATATTATTTTCAATTATATAGAAGGTCACATTCTTTATGGAATGGACTTATAAAAAGGAAAGAGTTTCACGTGAATTGAAATAAGGAAATAGTTAATCTTTATGGAATAACATGTAATTTCAAGTACTTGTGTTTAAGAAATGATTGTATATGATTTATGAAGGGAAATTTTTCATAGTTCGAGTTGTAATTATTTTATCATTAAATTAAATTATATCGTATTTTCAATATTTCCAGAGGATTGTTTATTTCAATTGAATACAAGTTCTTTTTATTGAGAGTTTATGTAGTCTTCATCTATTCTTCCAGCAATTGCCAATTTGTTCACTTACTATTAATAACAAAACTCTGCAATATAACAACCATCACATACTTCAAAAATAGGTAACTAAGGATTATATTTTTGATATATTACGCAAAAGAATCGATACAATTTTTCTAATCTATTAGAATTTGAAAGAAGAAGAAAAAAGCGATTTCTATTGGTATAAACATATAATTCGTGGGAGATAAAAGAAATAAAGCGAATCAACTAGTGAATCATTTTAATCAGATAAAAAGAAACTCGGAGATAAATGCTACACTAAGATAAAATATCACGGATTTGTCATAAGCCCTTCAATATTAATCATTTAGTGATTGTTTAGGTCATTTGATCTATATTGCAGAAGTTTTGAGCTCAAAGTATGAATATTTTCAGAAATTTTAAACAATAATTTGTTTGACTCAATTATCTTTTTGGTAGGGTTCGATATTAGGGAATGAAGTAATATCTCACCTGGTAATGAAAAGTATATATGGTACTCACAAGGGTAAAAGAGGTCAAAGATTGATTTCTTCTGCCAACGCCAGTTGATTTGTCACAACGAACTTGCTCAGAGCAGCTTACATCTCACGTATGATTTGCAAGAAATTGCACATGAACAAATTTATCCAGTGCGTACGCGAAAAATAGCAACTACGAATTACCGATTTTTTTTTTTTGTTTAGAAAAAAAGATTACGTATGGTACCATGATGTAGATTATAAGTCTTGCTCAACAAGTACATATAATTAATGGACACCAAATAGTGAACAATATTTGTGAGGCCTACACATATCTAAACTTTTAAAAACTAATTTAATCAAATTTTCACTATACCAACAAAAAAAGAAGAAAAGAAACAACATTCTTGCAAGCCAACAAAATATTGGATTAAAAATTTAAAAATAGGTGAGTCAAGCAAATGTGTATGAATTGTTCATGGCTTCCCATTATCTCAAAACCTTAGTGGAACAGCATTAACCAAAAAATGGCAAAATCTTTGATACGTTTGGATTATTTAATTTTTAAATCATCAAATCACCATCTTAGTTATGTTATATGAACTCCTAATTCCTCCATTCTAAAACACACAAAAAAAAATAAAAAATAAAAAATAAATATCGAGCCTTAGAATCCAATTCTTCTCAATGGGAAGCCAAATGAAGAAGCAATGGCTTCAATTTGCTTGTGCTTTGGCATTTTTCTTGATTGCCACATGCACTATGGCATATTCACCTTATAATTCTTATGAATCATCAGATTCAACATACAATAAAGTACCAACAACAGAAGCCAAAAGTGAAGACTTCAAGGTACCCTCTGAGTCAGAAAAGGAATATAAGTCGTCATTTTTGTCAAAAAATGATTATTACAAAAAGCCATCAGTTTCAGAAGATAACTATAAGAAAGTACCCTTTGTTCCCGAACATGAATCATTCTTGCCAAAGAATGACTACTACAAGAAACCATCATTTTCAGAAGATAACTACAAGAAGGAGCCATATGTTCCAAAGGTACCCTCGATGGCTAAACCAGAATATAAGGAGTCATTTATGCCAAAATTTGACTACTTCAAGAAGCCATCATTTTCAGAAGACAACTACAAGAAGACGCCATATGTTCCAGAGGTACCCTCGATGGCTAAACCAGAATATAAGGAGTCATTTTTTCCAAAATTTGACTACTTCAAGAAGCCATCAGTTTCAGAAGATAACTACAAAAAGGCGTCATATGTTCCAGAGGTACCCTCGATGGCTAAACCAGAATATAAGGAGTCATTTTCCCCAAAATTTGACTACTTCAAGAAGCCATTAGTTCCAGAAGATAACTACAAGAAGGCGTCATATGTTCCAGAGGTACCCACAGAGCGTAAACCGGAATACAAGGTACCATATTTGCCAAAGAATGACTACTATAAGAAGCCTTCAGTTCCAGAAGATAACTACAAAAAGGTGTCATATGTTCCAAAGGTGCCCTCAATGCCTAAAGAAGAATACAAGGTACCTTCTTTGCCAAAGAATGATTACTACAAGAAGCCATCAGTTTCAGAAGATAACTATAATAAGGTACCATTTGTTCCAAAGGTGCCCTCAGTGACTAAAGAAGAATACAAGGCGCCTTCTTTGCCAAAAAATGACTACTACAAGAAGCCATCAGTTTCAGAAGATAACTACAAAAAGGTGTCATATGTTCCAAAGGTGCCCTCAGTGCCTAAAGAAGAATACAAGGTACCTTCTTTGCCAAAGAATGATTACTACAAGAAGCCACCAGTTCCAGAAGATAACTACAAAAATGTACCATTTGTTCCAAAGGTTCCCTCAGTGCCTAAAGAAGAATACAAGGTGCCTTCTTTGCCAAAAAATGACTACTACAAGAAGCCATCGATTTCAGAAGATAACTACAAAAAAGTGTCATATGTTCCAAAGGTGCCTTCAGTGCCTAAAGAAAAATACAAGGTGCCTTCTTTGTTAAAGAATGACTACTACAAGAAGCCATCACCTTCTCCATCACCACCACCTCCATATTATTAAATTTCCGTCTTTCATGTTCAACATGGATGTTTCATTTAAGTCCTTCTCCAGCTCAACATATATAACTCATAGGGTTCTCATATTATGAGTTAGAAGGCATGATATCAAAATTTGTATTTATTTATTTATGTTTCCTTTTCCTACTTCGGTTTGTAATTGTTTTGTCATTTAAATTCTATATTTTGAACGAGAAATTTATTTCAATTGAATACAAGTTCTTTTTATTGAGAGTTTATGTAGTTTTCATCTATTCTTCCATCAATTGCCAATTTGTTCACTTACTATTAATAACAAAACTCTGGAACATAACAACAATCAGATAATATTTCAAAAATAGGTCACTAAGGATTATATTGGGTGAATTTCCTGATATCGTACTCAAAAGAATCGATACAATTCGTTTAATCTATTAGAATTGGAAAGAAGAAAAAAACGATCTCTATTGTTATAAACATACAATTCTTGGGAGATAAAAAAATAAAGTGGACCATTTCAATCAGATAAAGAAAAACTCCACGATAAATATTACACTACTTAAGATAAAATGTCACAATTTTTTCATTAGCCCTTCAATATTAATCATTTAGTTATTGTTTAGGTGCATTTGATCTATATTGCAGAAGTTCTATGCTCAAAGTATGAAATTTTTTAAAGCCAGAACTTCTAAAATATTTTAAGAGTTTTTTTTTAAAAAAATTGATTGACTCAATTTTCTTTGTGGTAGGGTTCGATCCTAAGGAATATTGAAGTAATATCTCATAGAACACTTTTTTTCTTGAAAATAGATCATACACGACGCAAATTTGAATTAATTTGAGTTAATATCCAAAAACACTAAATATATGACAATAAAAACTGTAGCTTCTATTTTTTCCTGTTTGTATAAAGAACTAATCAAACCCAAAATATTGTCATTCTTGGTAATGAGAAGTATTCAGGGTACTCGCAAGAATAAGAGAGGCCAGAGATCAATTTCTTGCGCCAACGTACGCTTTTTTAGTTGATTTGTCACAACGGGCTTGCTCAAAGCAGCTTACATCTCATGTATGATTTGTAAGATATTGCACGTAAGTGGATTTATTCAGTGTGCATCCAAAGAGTAGCAACTGCGAATTACTCCGATTTTTTTTATTTTTAAAAAGAAGTATGTGTGGTGCCATGATGTGGATTATAAGTCTTGCACAACAAGTACATATAATTAATGGACACCAAATAATGAACAATATTTGTGAGGCCTACACATATCTAAACTTTTAAAAACTAATTTAATCAAATTTTCACTATACCAAAAAAAAAAAAAAAAAACAAGAACAACAATTTTGGAAGTCAATAAAAATTGGATTAAAATTTTAAAAATAGGCGAGTCAAGCAAATGTGTATGAATTGTTCATGGCTTCCCATTATCTCAAAACCTTAGTGGAACAGCATTAACCAAAAAAATGGCAAAATCTTTGATATGTTTGGCTTATTTAATTTTGAGAGAAACCAAATCATCAAATCACCATCTTAGTTATGTTATATAAACTCCTAATTCCTCCATTCCAAAACACACAATAAAAGAAAAACAAAGAAATATCTAGCCTTAGAATCCAATTCTTCTCAATGGGAAGCCAAATGAAGAAGCAATGGCTTCAATTTGCTTGTGCTTTGGCATTTTTCTTGATTGCCACATGCACTATGGCATATTCACCTTATAATTCTTATGAATCATCAGATTCAACATACAATAAAGTACCAAACACAGTAGTAAAAAGTGAAAACATCAAGGTACCCTCAGAGTCAGAAAAGGAATATAAGTCGTCATCTTTGCAAAAAAATGATTACTACAAGAAGCCATTAGCTTCAGAAGATAACTATAAGAAAATACCCTTTGTTCCCGAACATGAATCATTCTTGCCAAAGAATGATTACTACAAGAAGCCATCATTTTCAGAAGATAACTACAAGAAGGCGTCATATGTTCCAGAGGTACCCTCGATGGCTAAACCAGAATATAAGGAGACAATTTTTCCAAAAATTGACTTCTTCAAGAAGCCATCAGTTTCAGAAGATAACTACAAGAATGCGTCATATGTTCCAGAGGTACCCTCGATGGCTAAACCAGAATACAAGGAGTCATTTTTTCCAAAATTTAACTACTTCAAGAAGCCATCAGTTTCAGAAGATAAATACAAGAAGGCGTCATATGTTCCAGAGGTACCATCCTTGCCAAAGAATGACTACTATAAGAAGCCATCAATTCCAGAAGATAGCTACAAAAAGGTGTCATATGTTCCAAAGGTGCCCCCAGTGCCTAAAGAAGAGTACAAGGTGCCTTCTTTGCCAAAGAATGATTACTACAAGAAGTCATCAGTTCCAGAAGATAACTACAAAAAGGTATCATTTGTTCCAAAGGTGCCCTCTGTTCCTAAAGAAGAATACAAGGTGCCTTCTTTGCCAAGAAAAAACTACTATAAGAAGCCATCAATTTCAGAAGATAGCTACAAAAAGGTGTCATATGTTCCCAAGGTGCCCTCAGTACCTAAAGAAGAATACAAGGTGCCTTCTTTGCCAAAGAATGGCTACTACAAGAAGCCATCACCTTCTCCATCACCACCACCTCGATATTATTAAATTTCCATCTTTCATGTTCAACATGCATATTTCATTTAAGTCCGTCTCCAGCTCAACATATATAACCCATAGGGTTCTCAAATTTATGAGTTAGAAGGTATGATATCAAAATTTGTAATTCTTATTTATTTATTTTTGCTTTTGCTACTTAGGTTTGTAATTGTTTTGTCATTTAAATTCTATATTTTGAATGTTTGGAGAAATTTATTTCAATTGAATACAAGTTCCTGTTATTGAAGTTTATATAAGTATATAGATTCATCTGGATTAGTCGGACTCCAACGCATAAGAGGTGGTGGCTCACAAAATATGTCAAAGTATGACAGGTACATTAAAGAGATCATTGCTAATAAGAGGTGGCTCACAAAATATGTCATAGTTGCACGTCGAGAATTCAGAACATGCTGCCTACTAAACTAAAAGATCCTAAGAGCTTGTCATTGAGCCAGTTCTATGTCTCATTTATTTTGAGACATCCATTATATTCTTAGCCACATGAAGGGCGTTGATTAATGTAGCAGTGGGATAGTTGACAATGAAGTCTCATGATAAGGTTGAAGCGTTTGATGTATAGATAGCTCTCAACATACCGATATTTTATATGAGGAGTTGTTTACTAACGAAACACATCAAAATTAAATTAAACACACCAAACTTGTCAATTGAATTAAATTAAAGAGCTCCGATCCATGATGGATTTCTGCAACATCTCAACAGTGTGATGGTTAGTTGTGATGTGATGGTTATTTCCCCTTTTTGTCTTCTATATTAACATAACAATTTTCTCTTGTTCCTAAACTCATGCCAGGTTTTTGTCTGTGCTTGGAGTCTAGAAGGGTCACTTCTTGCATCTGGATAAGCATTAGTACCATTTCTTTCTTTTGTTTCTCTCTTCTAGGAATCAACTCGTGTTCATATTTCATTCTTTTGTTTCTAATTCTCTTGTAATTTTATTACTTTGAAAATAATCATCACAAGCATCAGGACTTGAAATACTATATGACATTTTTCTTTTCACATTTCTGCTTCTTATTCCCTTGCAACAACAATCTGTTCATTTAAAAAATTCTGTGTGAAATCTTTGTTGTCCTCTTTGAAAATGCTTTAGTCATGGAGAGGAGTTACTCAAAAACAGAAGATAGATATAAGATTTAAATTTCTATCCTCACTTAGCAGTGGCGGAGACGGCGGAAAATTATAGGATTTATACATGGTTAAAATAATTTTTAAGGTATATATAGTAGATGTCGAACCCCCTTCGAATACTTCGTGTGTCTATTTTTTTAGATTTTGAACCCCTTATTGAAAATCCTGGCTCCGCCACAGTCACTTAGAGAGGTGCACCAAATCATCATCATATATATTATTATATGATACTTTGAATGTGGGTTCACACATCTATATTTAAATAATTTTTAAAAATATAACACTACGATATGTGATGAGGAACATGGGTTCACGTGAACCCACGACACCCCTTCTAGATACACCCCTGTACACATCATTCTGGCTCTGAATTCATCTGACCCCATTACCTTTAACTTGCAGAATAAGTCATGGTACGATTTCACTAAAACTTGCAACGAATAAAATGTTTGAATCCATCATTTTAAAAGTATGTCAAGTTAAATACTAGAAACATGACATTCGGATTCATCTGAACCTAGTACTTTTAAACTCATAGTGTAAGTTTATGTATAGAAAATAACTTAAATTGCAACAAAGAAGAGGTTTGAATCCCTAATTTAAAAATATAAGGAGCTCAATACTAAAAAAAAAAAAGATTGAACACATAGAGCTAGCCTTTGTCCATAGATTTTGAATTTTCAAGTTTCAATACGAAGAAAGTCCAATTTTTAAGATCGTGATCCGATTTCGGACCGTGACAAGAATTATAGTTTAGGTGTTGTAAATAAATATCGACTAAAAAATATTAATTTTAAACATTGGATGAACAAGGCCTTTTGATTTATCAGTATGAATTTTGACATGCATCCAGAGCCCATATTATGAATTAACTAATTAATAATTTTTTAACTGATAAATTTCAAATCCATTAAATTGGTGAATATGTTGTGATATACTACCAAATTTAGACATCTCGTTTAAATTCGGAATTCATTTCTACATTTTTAGATAGGATTAAATAAATTTGAAATTTCAACTCTTCGAAATGCCTTGAGGGTACATTAGTCATTCAACACTTGATTCAAAATGCCTTTCTGAATGAAAACCTTTCTAATTCTAGTCTCATATATAAATGTTGTGTTTCCCACAATTTCCACTTACCATATTTTCCCTCTATATATATCAGACTTAGTAGTAATCCATATGTCTGTTTACATTAAGCCGCTGACAGTCATAGTGTTGGACTAGTTCGTCCTCACGCCCTACATCTACTTTCAGATCAGTAAAAGAGTAATCTAGGATACTTTTCCAAAATTTGAGTATTCTTGAGATAAGTTGATTTTGAGTTCTTGAGTTTATGTTTCTTTTAAAAGTTATATTCCTAATTATCGAATTGCTATATTGTTATTGAGATCCTTCATATCATGAACCATAACTCTTGAATTCATAATTCAAATTCAAGAAAAAGTTAAGAGTAGAGTTCAAGAAAGTCTTTGAGTTAAATTGTGAATCCTTTGAGATCAACTAT